>CM074305.1:10018300-10100800 GCA_037194245.1 Opsariichthys bidens | reverse complement strand
TGTCTGTCTGTCTGTCTATCTATCTATCTATCTATTGTTCTGTTTATAATATCTCTGTACATGTCCATCAACCTGTAGACCTGTAAAGTTGCAAGGTTTTGTCAAGTGAATTTCTTTGAATTTCAATTAATTTGTATTTGAATTTTAAATTGCATCCTGTTTTCCCCTCAATTCAAATTTATTCGAAATTGAGTTTAAAAGGCATTCTCAATTCAATTCTGAATTGTGCACAACGCCACAACTATGACGTGACTGCAGTATTTCAGGATGTTGTTAGTAAGGTTACTGCAGCATACAGAAGAGACTCTGCTCGTCTCGGGAATATTTTAAAGAAGAATCAAAATATCCACTTTAATAGATATAAACAAACATGCATAGATACTGTACCATCTCAGTGTGTGTTTTCCGATCACTTAACCCTTAGACTTTGCTCAGCGGGTTGTGTATGAAACGCCTGCGGTTGGTTGTTGGGTTTGTTGAGGAGACAGGCAGCTCCATCGATTTTGTGACAATTGGAGAAAATCGAGCATGAAAACAAGAGGGAAAGTTTCAATTTGCTCTCTGTGACTCAAATTAAAGGCCACAATGGATCTTTTGTGACTTCTAGAGCAGAAAATAATTGAAATCAAGACGCTATTATCGGTCAGTCACCTACAATATTCTTTGCTTTTTGAACTTCCTGTACTATTGAACTTGTTGAGGTGTTTCTGGTGAAATTATTAGGATTAGTGAACCTAGCAGATGCGTAAGCGCGCTCGACGTTATTGCAAATCGTGCACCAGTTGATTACGGACCTCAAATCAGAATTTTTGATTTCATGTTGTTCATGATATTTCATTGAACTCTATTTATTACCTCAACCATTCAGAAATAAAATGCCTCACAAAAATGCAACCTCTCAGTTTTCAACCACATAACCTCATATTGTTCAGCCATTACTCTGAAAATTGTCTATGATAGTTATTTTGTCTAGCAGAGTCATTCTTGTAATTTGCATTTTCACATGATTTTCATTGCTTTATTGGAAGAGCAGTCAGAGTATTTTCCTCCTGAGTGGGCGGGACTCTGTTCAGGCTGTCGGCTCTGCCAACGATCGCAGCAGCCCATTGGCTAATTACTCAGTCAGCGCGGTATTGGCAGCTGACCGCACACCTATCGATCAGATCCCTCAAACACAAATTAATCAAGCTATATTTTGGCCTGAAAAAAGATGGATTTGAGCCAAGGCAGATACTTAACCGAGTAAGATGTTCTTGCATCGACAGAACTTACGAGACAGTTTCTGATGATATTTGCAGAGGGGAACGTATGCATAAGGATGCTATTGACTGAGAATAAACCTCCTGAGAGCTTGACTCAGAGAAAGAAGTGAGAAATATACGGCTATAGGAGGGCTATAGAGTTTCAAGATTTTAAAAGCAAGAGATCAAATATGTGCTCGTTTTTACAGTATAATCTGTTTAGGACCCCAAATCTACTGTATGTCCTGAAGAGATTTTGAACAGGGGCTAAATTTGAGAAACAGTACAGTTTTGGTGTTAGGGCAGTTTTGACATAGTGGGTCATTGTTTGCAGTAATGAGACGCATTTCATATTCATCAGCAGACATTCAGCAGCTCTACTCTCCTGAGGCTGGCAAATTAGATTATAGAGAAGTTAAATATGGCAACGGGTATTTTTAGAATATGGATTAGAAGATCACAACTTATTTAGACAGTTTTATGAGCAATAATATAAGGTGTGACCATAATATCAAAGACAACAACATTCTTGTAAATTAGAGAGGATTTTTTTGTGTGTGTGTAAAGGTTTAGAATACTTTTGCAAAGCTCAATATTGATTTTGCATGCATTTCTCAGGGTTATTCTTCTGTAAAGCAGTGGGCCTTTAACCCTTTTTATGCCGTGTACACACTGCATGATTTTCAAAGTCGTCGGATTGCTTTTTTTCCTCACACTACACAACTGTCTGGGGTACAATTTAGTTTGTGCACACATTACACGACAGATCGGCAACACAGGGTCACACATTAAACAACATTTCAATAGGAAGAAACGCCGACTGGTCTACAAACTAATTTTCTCAACCAAACACGTGCAAGAATTGATACGTAAGAGCACGGGTGAGACAGGAGTTCTCACAAAAAGCTTGTGATTTTCAGCGAAAAAGAAAAAAGACAAGAATACGAAGAAGAGAATGGTTGCTTGCTGATGTTCTATTGCAGGTCTATGACTCCTTCCCCTGAACTTTTCCTTGCCCTGTATTTTGCTCTCTGTATAATGGCTGCAGGACTCGTCACTGATGTAATTTATAGACGAAACACATTTCACCCTGCACGACTGGTCGCAGACAGGTCCTGATATTTAGAATGCTAAATATTTTACAGGCATCTGCAACATGACCGGGAGACCGGGAGAGGACATGTTCAGTTCAGTTTTGTCATGGCCATATTAATTTGTGGGAAAGTCATATTAACTCATGAGAATGTGATATGTCTTGGCCACAAGATATTAATTCGTGGGAACGTATGTTAACTTGTGGGAACGTGATAATATGTCGTGGTCACGAGATATTAATTTATGGGAACTTCGTAGTAACTTGAGGGAACGTGATATGTCACGGCCACAAGAACGTTTTTTTTTTTTTTTTGAGGTAACAACATCCTTATGGCGTGACCAGATGATGTACAGTCGAGGCCTTGAGATCCTATGTTCATGGATCAATACATTTTTCTCGTGGCCACGACTTCTTTGTGTTGAGGGAAACAACATACTTATCACGGCCACGAGTTAAATGCATAAACAACCTGCGTGTGACCAGAGCAACCTGGAATTATCAGAAATGGATAGACCTATGATAATATAAATGACAAAATAAGAGCAAGATTAAGAAATTATATTAATATATTATAGCCTATTATACTGCGTGCGAGATGTTGCCTAAAGACAGCATTCAAATGAAGTTTGTTATTATCAATGAACGATAAGAGTAACATAAAACAAGAAAACATATTTCTTCATTCATCTCACAGTCTTTTAAATCATTCACTGATCGTGTCTTTATTTATTTGTATTATTAGCCTACAGTAGGTATGCATGTGACATTATCGTCGGCCTTTGTGTTAACATTAACAAAGTATAACAATAATAATAATTTGCATGGTTTGATGTGAAATGAGCTAAGCAATCATTAGATTTAATCACCATTGGTAATGTGATTTATTGTAATGCTCTTTTTTCTCAGTTGGTTAGGACAAAAGTGGCAGATTTGTTGCTTACTTGTTCAGATGATATTTTCCACTGAAAATTCTTATTTTGGTCATACTTCCAGGACTACAATGTGTGATCCTGAAGTACAGTATCAACTGAGAGCAAACGTTAGATTCATCTGTGCTGAGGAGCTGTGCCAATGCACAACCCACGTAAAGATGAAATTCTGAAAATAACTGCAATTGCAGGTTTCAAACAGAGATGGTGACAAAGAGGCAAATCTTATGGACTGCAGCTTTAACTTGTGGCTACTAGAAAAATATATAGTTTCCTCAACATAGGATCTCGAGGCCATGACTTTCCCACGAGTTAATATGACATTCCCATGAATTATTATGTCGTTGCCACAACAAAACCAAGTGAACTGAACATGTCCCCTCCCAGTCATTGTACATCAGCATTTCTCACTTCGCTTCTATGATAATACACACTACGTGATTGTCACTCATGTGATTGAGGACTGATTTGCCTCTCATTTCAGGAATTTATTTGCAATTTCAAGAGTGAAAATCGGGGCTAAAACCATGCAGTGTGTACCTGGCATTAAATGTAAAAAAAAAAAAAAAAAAAACACAGTATAGAGCAGCTTAATGCTTTATTGAAATAGTGGTAAAATATAATAAAATACATCAATATTAATTTACGTTTATTAATAATGATTCATAAATAGTACTTTATAATCAATTATTTTAATATTTAAAATATATAAAATTTTATTTTTTTCACAAAGTATTGTAGACTTATATCATTAGGCTAACTGTGTTGTTAACAGGCGTATTAATGTAGAATTCAGCTGATGTGCAGTAACAACTGAAGGCTTTTAATGCATTCAATTATATTTTATAGGCAGATCTTACTAATCTGAAATGAAAGTTTTTAGAGCATCAATTATTAATATTGATTAAGGAGTCCTAATTGTAATCACGATTTTCCATTGGAGAGATGTGTGATGAAAAGTGTGGAGTCTAACTGTGTGTGATGTGAGTAGATTTATTGTGGAGGCCTAGTGTTGTTCGTGTAGTGGGCAGGAAGGATTGCAACACACGTCAGTGGTGTGATTAAGCGGTAATGACACACTGGAGCGTCAGTGTGTTCTCTTGCAGGATTTGTAGTCCCGGCTGGCACACACACTGTCCAAGGTACTATACATCACCTGCTCTCTCTCTCTCTCTGTGTGTGTGTGTGTGTGTGTGTGTGGCTCTGTTCCAAAACCCAGCAAGCTGCCTAACTAGACAGCATTTTAAGGCAAGACAAACATGATTCTGACACAGCTAGGAAACCTTGTATTGCCATCTTCTTATGGACAAAGTAAAAGATAACATTACTTTACATTACATTACATAACATTCTGAACTCCCTGAAATGCCTCCTTTGTAGTCTTGAGAAATGAACACACATCGCAAAACTCATCATTTAAATAATTCCTGGCCTGGTTAAGTTTGTTAGTAGTGCGATGAATCATGTAGTTATGGTGAGGGCCGTGAAATTTCCCCAAACCCTTTAAAAGTGGCTGACCAATCACAACACACTGGTCCAGCTGACCAATCAGAGCACATTGTGCTTTTCAGAAGGAGGGGCTTCATAGAGACAGACACTAAACAGAGCGTTACTGACAGACTGGGAAGAGAGGAGCTGCAACAATGTCAAATATGGGAAATATAAGGTGTTTTTTTGAACATTCAAGCATGATAAACTGCTAGTAGAGCCCAAAAATAAAATCAAAACTTTATAATTTGCTCTTAGTGCAAATAGCGTCCCTTGTTGGCAAACACTATTTACACTAGGTCCAACCACCAATGGTTGGGTCACTCAAGTTTTTAAAAAGACGTGAAAAACTCAATATCTTCAGTTGCGAGTAAGGCAATCGAAAAGTGTAAATAAACTTCAATGAGTGTTTTTTAATAAAAGGGTTAGGGAAGGTGCAGGGAGGGTTTTTATTCTCCCAATAAGGCAACATCCATTTAATAATTTTAATAAATATAATAATTTATACTCCATGATATAATTGCATCCTGTTAATGTACAAAAAGTACTGAGGTGCAAGCAGTATCTGCCAATATAAAGTATAGATAGCATCTAATTACTATTTACTCTTATTGCAGTGATACTTTTACCTGGTGTAAATAGAATCTTTCGCTATTTTCACCCCGGGTAAATAGCATACCGGTAAGAAATGCTGCTATTGTCACAAATAGAATATATTGCTATTGTCACTTAGTGTAAATAGCATCTATACAAATACCCGCTACCAAAAAGGGAATAATAAAACATATTTTCAATTTAAAATGGAATATTTTACTCAATATTTGTGTATGCCGTATAAATAAATGCTGTTAGCTTAGCAGTCATAATACTGCCTATGTGGTAGACAGCAAGGCAATTCATTAGGTTTTGGACCAGAGCCTGTGAGTGTTTATAATACAACGGAGAGCACAGAAGTATACCAAGAAAACAAAAAAGCCTGTGTGATTTCAACCTCTTACTGACAGACTTTCATGAGTTATTTCTCATTGCAGTCATGCCTGCAGTAAATACCTCACTTTACCCACGCTGCTCCTGTCGTGACCTCTGACCTCCATCCGCACTGTCGTGTTCCCCGGCTCAAGGCCAGTCGGCCGTCAGCGCTGCAGAAAAGTGGGCGGTAATTCACAACCCTCCACATCACCTGCCAGAAGCTATTGATTTTTGTTTCCCCAATCTCCAGAAGAGAAGCCGAGGAAAGATTAAAAACTCTGTCAGTTTGGAGTTGAATAAGGATGGTGAGCCAGAGAAGAAGAGAGAGAGGGTTGCTTTAGACTATTAAAGAGATGGTTCACCCAAAAATGAAAATTCTGGCATCATTTACTCACCCTCAAGTAGTTCCAAACCTGTATGAGTTTCTTTGATCTGCTGTACTCAAAGGAAGATATTTGGAAGAATGTTTGTAACCAAGCAGACCCCCCTCCCATTGACTACCATTATATTTTTCCCTATATGAATGATATCAGCAACTCATTTAAACTAGTACAAAGGCACTTTTATCGCTCATAATTTCTGGACCTTAGACGAGTTTTTGTGCACATGTGAAAGGTTATGCATTTGACTGTTCACATACATAAAAATCAAGCCTCTCTATGGTAATTTATGGTTCCGTGGAGAACATTTACATTTACATTTAGCAGACGCTTTTATCCAAAGCGACTTACAAGTGAGGAAAACAAACAAGAGATTCTTCATGAATTGGCAAATAACACAGGAAGTGCTCACAATACAAGTTTCATACATTGCTCAGTACCATAAGCTAGAGTAGGAAGGGAAAAGGGAAGGAAAGGGTTTTTTTTATTTTATTTTTTTTTATGAGGGGATCAAGTGTTCACGGAAAGTGAGGTCCATTTCAAAATCAAGTGAGGCTCTATATCCGAGTGAAACGGCCTCTGGAACAAGAACAAATGTAGGGCGGGGCTTGATTTTGTCTATGGGGAATTGATTGGATGGTTGTGGATTGCTATTGGTGGATCTCATGAGATTGACAGCTTGCCCCGCCCTCTTCAGAGAAGAGAGGAGATGTCGCTGCAAGAGAGAGGGAAAGTTATTTCGAGAGGGAAAGTTATTTCGTGAAGAACCTTTAACATCCGTGGATTATTTTTATCAGTATTTTTCAGTATGAAAGAAGCACCATCTTCAATATTTTTCTCCCACTGAACAATGCATTATGTGATGCTGTCTTAGACTGTACAAAAGAAGTTTTTATATAGAAAATTGCAGTATTTTTTTATTTTAATTTTTTTTTAAATTAATGTGCCTTGTAATTTTGAATCGAAATAACTTTCCCTCTCTCTTGCAGCGACATCTCTTCTCTTCTCTGAAGAGGGCGGGGCAACCTGTCAATCTCATGAGATCCACCAACAGCAATCCACAACCATCCAATCAATTCCCCATAGACAAAATCAAGCCCCGCCCTACATTTGTTCTTCTTCCAGAGGCCGTTTCACTCGGATATAGAGCCTCACTTGATTTTGAAATGGACGTCACTTTCCGTCTTCCATTTGAAAAAAAAAACGCTATACAGGTTTTGAACAACTCAAATGTGTGAAAATAATGACAGAATATTTTATATAACCCTTAACCTTTTGGATGCTGAATGCTCATGAATCTTTAATGTCTCTGGAGGAGGGCTCACACACGCTCACATCGCTATTTACAAACGCAGATCGCTGTGACCGTTTATGTGTCAATGGAGGCATGAGAGATGTTCATTATTACCAATGGGCTTGATGGAGTTATTGCTTTCAGGACGTGACATTTCGAGAATCCTTAACTAAATTGCACTGCATTTGTTATTTCCCTAATGCCCTTCAAACAATGTTTGGGGATTCAATTCTACGGCTGGAATATTGGATGTGTTATTGGTTAAACTGATGGCTCACTAGATTAGTTCAGTGCTGGTTTCACCCATTTATCAGCGGTAATGACCAGCCTCGCTGTTTCACTACACAACTTTCATCATTAATGACAAGCTCCAATTGTTTGTACTGCATCCCTGCGTCATGTGTTACAGTCACTGCGTGTTTGCATGCGTGTGTGTGTCCGTCTACTGTGGTTGAGTGTTGCAGTCAGGATTGATTCATCTCTGCGGTGCTGAAATGGCATTTTATTGGCCCTGACCTCCTATGAAATATTGTTATCAGCTGTACATGAGTTGCCATAAGACATTAGAATGGCACATCACGACAACATTCCTTCTGAACATGCAAATCGGCCCTCACACACTCACAAAGAGCTCATGAATTAATCAAATAGAGTCTGTTTTTATCCAACATGGTCTAATCAACTTCCGTCTGCCACTTCTTTGTAATACTAGAATTCAGAAGAAAAAATATTATAGTGAATTTCCTATATCAAAACAGACTTCTCGGGTGTTCTCAATGCCGTAACCTCTATTAAGAGGGTTTTTGGTAACACTTTATTTATTTATTTATGTCCTTGTTGCACCTGTTACATGTAGTTACTATTGTAATAACTATAAATTGTGCATAATTACATGCTACTAATCCTACACCAATCCTAACCCTATAGTAACTACAAGTAGTTAATTCTTATTACTCAATATTAAATGTGTAATTAACCTTAAATTAGAATATCTCAGAACATAAAAGCATAAAAAAAACTTTTAAAAAATTAATGCATTTTAATATAAATCTTAATAAGACAAGTACTAAAATAATTAATACTAATTAACAAAAAAATAAATAAACCATTCAAAGTTTGACCACAAATACAGTAATGTTGTGAAATATTATTACAATTTTAAATAACTGTATTCTATATGAATATATATATATTTTTTAAAGTAATTTATTCCTGTGATCAAAGCTGCATTGTGTAATAAATTTCATGTGATCCTTCAGAAATCATTCTGATTTGCTGCTCAAGAAACATTTCTGATTATTATCAATGTTGAAAACAGTTGCAATTTGTTTTCAGGATTTAAAAAAGTTCAAACGAACAGCATTCATTTGAAACAGAAATCTTTAGTAAAACTATAATTACTTTTCTGCTCAAATTGATCAATGCGTCCTTATGGAATAAAAGTATTTTTATGTAAAGCTGAAATATTTCTTTCATAGAAAACACAGAGGTTAATTAGATTCTGCTTTGCTTCTATTTGCATGAACGTTATCAAATGATTAAAACATGTTTGCTGATATTGTTTGTTCAATGTGAAAGAACCTCTTAGAACAGTCTCCAACAAACAGATTTGTCTTTTGAATATCTGCAGCTCACAGGAAAGATGTCACACCTGAAATGATGTTTTCGTTCATGTGTCATGTACAATAAAAATGCAGGTTAAATCTCCCGAAGTTATCCAGCATTGGTGCATCTTCATTACATGCTTGAGATATTATAGAGCAGCTATTTATTCATCTCTATCTTTTCATTCAGCAATAACTCATGAAGATGTCTTCCGTACTAATGGCGTTCTATTTTCCTCGGCACACACCTCTCCCTCAAATACAAAACAGCTTCTCGTGAAAAATGAGCATATTCCATCAGTGGCTTTTTGCGTATAAATACATCAAGGAGATCCAAATTAATTCTCCACTGGAGGGTCTTGGATAAATCTGCCTGTTTACTCGATCACCTTGAAAGTGCAGGGACACACGTGAAAATATATGAATGCAATAATGCATCTCGCATTCTGCGTCAGTAATGCATTTACATATTAAAATGATTTGCAGCCCCAAGCTGTAATTTCTTGTTGGACACACACACACACAGATTATGTGTTGAAAAAGCATATTAGTTTTGCTTTTGGATTTTAATTTATTCTGCCTTCCAGCCTGGTTCAGACTAACCACAACAACCCTTCCCCCAAACACATCATCCACAGTGGCTAAATATTTCACAGCTCTCCTGCGGCCGTCATTACAGTATTCCTCCTTCTTGCTTTCCAGTGAGAGATGACGTGTTCTTCTGCCCTGGAATTTTTTTTTTTTTTTAGTTTAGTTTACTTGCATTAAAAATTCTATTATTATACAAACAGATAGATGCTGGTACTTTAATGAGATTTTTATATTTGAGATTTAGATTAGTTGCAGTGATAACAATAAAATAAAAGCACAGTGATAAATTATAGCCCAGATTTAACTCTCTCTCCCTTTAAAGTCGACATGAAACAGAAGGTGCGCTAGTCTTTTCTTCCCTATTGTGACGTATATCCGAGTGAAACGGCTTCAGGAACAAGAACAAATGTAGGGCGGGGCTTGATTTTGTTTGTGGGGAATTAATTGGATGGTTGTGGTTTGCTATTGGTGGATCTCATGTGAGTGACAGGTTGCCCCGCCCTCGTCATCAGAGAAGAGATGTCGCTGCTAGAGGGAAGGGGAGTTATTTTAATTCAAGTTTACGAGGCACATGAATTTAAAACGTGACGTGCACTATTAATCATTTATAATAAATACTGCAATATTTCATGAAAAAACAAGACATGGTGACTGTAAAAGCATATGTCGTATCAGTAGCAGAGAGTCTTTGCACGTAAAAATGAGTTCAGTTCATTTCTTTTAAAAAAAAATACAACAATCTTTAATAAAGTTACTGAGATGTGCAATAAACTCTGTTAGTTCTACTCTCTAACCAGACCCACACTGTTAAAAAATTACTGTAAATTTTACAGTATAATACTGGCAGCAGGGTTGCCAGCCAGTTACTGTAAAATTTACAGTAGTGTTACTGTAATTTAATTTACATAATTTCCCTGTATTCTCTGATTACAGTAAATAACTGTATTTTTAAATGATGAAAGGGTCAATTTACAGCAATATTCTGTAAATTTGAGTCAAACCAACATGTGACCCCAGAATGCATTGCAGTTTACAGCAATATGCTGTATTATTAAACAACAGCCAGCGGCTGTAAAATAATGCTGTAATTTGTACAGTAATTCATTACAGTGCACTGTTAAAAAATTACTGTGAATTTTACAGTATAATACTGGCAGCAGGGTTGCCAGCCAGTTACTGTAAAATTTACAGTAGTGTTACTGTCATTTAATTTACAGAATTTCCCTGTATTCTCTGATTACAGTAAATAACTGTATTTTTTTAAATGATGAAAGGGTCAATTTACAGCAATATTCTGTAAATTTGAGTCAAACCAACACGTGACCCCAGAATGCATTGCAGTTTACAGCAATATGCTGTATTATTAAACAACAGCCAGCGGCTGTAAAATAATGCTGTAATTTGTACAGTAATTCATTACAGTGCAGAGGTTCCTCTTCTGTTATTATTTTTTGACATGACTTTTTCTCTTTTGACCGGTGTATATTTTTCATTATAATGATTAAATTCGCTTGCAGCATACAAGCCATTTGATTTATTTACTAGAAGTAGTATAGATTTATAAATAAAGGGGCCATGAAATGGATTTTGTTTTATTATTTCGTAATGTTTCCTGAGGTGCACTTATAATGTAAATATGATTTTTACATAAAACGATTGTCATAATTTAGAAATAAATATTGTCTACCCTGATTTTGGTCCTCTGATTTGAACGCTGTTTAGAGAGGCGTGTCTGCTGTGAGACTTCAGTGTAAACACCTTCTGCTGTGATTGGCTGACATCTTTGCATTTGAAATAAGTATTAAATGTGGAATCCTCTCTTTTACCAGATTTTTACTCTTACAGCTGTCAAGATTAATGAATCGGGAAAATTGTTGTTTATTGCATTATATTTAGATCTATTCCCATCACACTTTGAGCAGATGACAGTCGCGTGATCGCGTGAATGCAGTGATCTCGTCATTTCGACGCAATTTCCACACTCTCACGAAATGCTTTCACCATAACTAACAATGCAAACATGAAATATAGTAACAGATTCATTGTGTAGAGTAAGAGCATCACCATAACAGGAGTTTTGGCAAGTGTCTAAAAGAGAGCATTATTTGAAGTAAAAATACTAGGATTATTCATTATGAATTTAATTGTCATTAGCAGTTTAAAAATTAGATACTTTACTTAGTTTGCGGGGGCCTTGCTGATTCCAGGACAGTAGGTATGGCCTGATCTTTAAAACAGTTCATGCGAGTGCAGTGGTTCAAAATTAATATTATAAAGTGATGAGAATAATTTTTGTATGCCAAAAACACAAAATAACAACTTTTCAACAATATCTAGTGATGGCCGATTTCAAAACACCTATACTTCAAAGATTTATGAATCTTTTGTTTCGATTCAGTTGTACGGAGCACCAAAGTCACATGATTTCAGTAAAAATAAGTGATTCGAAATTTCAATACTTCACGTGACTTTGGCAGTTTGATACGCAATCCGAACCACTGACTTGATACAAAATGTTGGCTTTATGTTAATAAATGGCTTTATATTATATCTAATGTTGTTAAATTAATGTTTATTGCATTTTAAAAATTTCATGTGTGCTACCATGATGGTGTTTAGTGTTTGTGTGAATGACACTGTGTGCACCTTCTATAAATTAGTATTGTTAATCTCAGCATTTGGAAAAACTGCATGTGATGAACTTTGATTCATCATGTGACTTTCATCACCACCATATTTTGGTGGTGGAAGTTTTAGTACTTCAATAGGTTGGTAAATGAACATTATATCAGTTAATGAAATACTTGTATTTTACAGTAAATTACAGTGTGTAAAAGAAACAGTTATAAATTGTAATTATAACTAGAACGTACATTTCCTGAAGGAAATGTGATTGGTGCTTGCAGTGGCAAAATTCGGCCCTCGGTTGCTTGGGTGTTACTAGGTGGTTGGTAGTTGTCACAGATAGTTTCTATGGAGTTTTTATAGAGTTGTTGGCATGTTCTCAGCCCACTTTAGCACTTAGCTATTGAGTATTAGCATGTAGCTATTCACTGCTAGCATGTGTAGCATGTTGGAAGTCCAGTTTGCTAGCATGAGTCAAAAGACCCAACAACCATGTCTGTACGATGTTCCGATGCAGAGATATAGGTCTTGCTAAACAGTTGCTGGGGTACTTTGTTTGGTTGCTAGGGTGTGGCTTGGCAGCTGCCAGTGATGATCCTCCAAAGGCTGCCTTCAAGTATGAATGATATAAACCAACCCTATGATGTTCAGGTTTGAAAATATCTCTCTTTGGGTTTGGTTGCTAGGGTGCACTAAATGGTTGCTAGGGAATGGCTAGGCAGTTAACAGGCTTGAACTAATAGACTGCATGTGTGCCCATATCAAAAGAGCCGTACTCACGTGTCTCTATGATGTTTTGATTCATTTAAATCCATCTCATCTATATTTCAATGGAAGTCAATGGGACTTTTGTTGCAAGGGTGCACTAAATGGTTGCTAGGGCATGGCTAGGCAGTTAACAGGCTTAAACTAATAGACTGCATGTGTGGCCAAATCAAAAATTCCAAAGTCGCGTGTCTATTTGATGTTTTGATTCATTTAAATCCATCTCATCTATTTTTCAATGCAAAGTCAATGGGACTTTTTTCGCCACTTTTTTTGTCCGCTGTACGAACGTCGTTGGTCCGATCGCTTATAAAAGTCATAGCACACCTCTCCTCAATGAGCCGGTCGATTTGACACCTCATTCATGGGTCTAGGACAAACGGTGCGGGACGAGTTACGCGCCGAAGTTTTGTCCGGCACAATAACAAGATTGATGCTTGCCTTAGGCAAGCACCAATACTAATAATATAAAACTTCAAATTATAAAGGTCTGAACTGTAAAATAGACAGTAAGCCAAGTGCTGTCCTGTAAAACCTAAAATGTTGCTACCGTATTTTTACGGTAAAGTTCTGGCAACCACAGCTACCATTTTTTACAGCAAATTTTACAGGGATTTTTTTTATTTATAGTTTACGGCAAGAGCAATTCAAAAGCATAAGGAGTCTTATGCTCTCCAAACGCTCTCGCGGTACTTTGATGTCATACGCCGATCGGCCTGCGTGGTGCTGATGTATCTCGAACAAGCCTAGCGTCTTGCTTCAGAGGCAGTCTTATGCAAATGATTGTGCCCCTGTGATGTCACATGTCTCCTCGGTTCCAAACGAATCTATTTTACGGCTTCACTGTAATGAATTACTGTAAAAATTACAGCATTATTTTACAGCCGCTGGCTGTTTTTTAATAATACAGCATATTGCTGTAAACTGCAATGCATTCTGGGGTCACGTGTTGGTTTGACTCAAATTTACAGAATATTGCTGTAAATTGACCCTTCGTAATTTAAAAAAAACAGTTATTTACCGTAATCAGAGAATACAGGGAAATTATGTAAATTAAATTACAGTAACAGTACTGTAAATTTTACAGTAACTGGCTGGCAACCCTGCTGCCAGTATTATACTGTAAAATTTACAGTAATTTTTTAACAGTGTTGATTAGGCATAAATAAATACTTTTTTATTGATGACGAGGACGTTATAAGTTATAGAACTTGCAGGATGTAATAGGATGTCACGAGCCCTTTAATTGGTTTGTTTAGGGGTTATTTAAGGGAAAATCCCTACTCTTTTAACATAAACTACTCCCAATTGTCATTGAGTTATACTAGAGACAGCGATGGCAAACGGAAAGGTGTGCTTTACTTTCTCTATAGAGAAAAAGAGAGTCTCCTCTTTCTGGGTAGATTTCAACAATGTCTCAAACCGTTCTCAGATTTGCTAAGACAAGTCTGATGTTAAAAGTCAGAGATCTATGAAGATTTCTCATCAAATTCTTCCAAGATCAAAAGATCTGAGCTGCTCTCCACACTCATTTTATAGCTCTATACTCATACTGCATGACAACTATTGGCTCATTTGTGTCTATTTTTATTTCCCCACAGGAATTTTAGGAGAAAAACATGAAACAAAGTACAAAGCAAGTCTCCTGAGAAATGAAACGGCAACTTCAGTGCAGTTTTCTTGTTGAAAGCGTCACCGACTCTATGGCGATCATTGTTCTAAATGCATTTTCCTACTGAGGTCGTTTAGTCCCCAAATGACCACACAGGTGTGAAACATGCAAATATTACCCAGGTACTACTGGGACGGGACTATATCGGTGTGTTTATTTAGTTGCTGACTACGAGAGAGAATCTGCAAGCGCTGTTATGTTTAGGAGAAATGATTACAGATGTACACACGCGCACACACACGAGTCTCAAGCGCATGTTCACATCACAAACGTGAAGCCGAGGCCCAGGTGGATTGCAAGCAAGCTGTTCTCCGCAGCCCCTCCCAGCCCAAACGCACACTCCCAGCATGCCGAGCTGTCAGCCAGGAATCTCTCATAATGAAGGCTAAAATATTTTATTCAGATTTATTAATTTGAAAATGAAGCGTGCCTGTCGGCAGAGGGACAGCTCTTCTCAATCTGTCATCTGTGAGCCGCACGCCGGTGACACCACCATACATTTGTCTTGTCGTATCTGACAGTCGGATTCTCCCGGGCGCTTCTCCGCCAGGGATCACCCAGGGATTTTTTGAGCGGAATAAAACACATTCCGACAAGGAACAGCCTCTTTATTAATGCAAATTAGGCCTGAAAAAACGGCGGCACCAGGCACTTGGCTTTAGACACCTGATTGTGTGTGTGTGTGTGTTTTAATAAAAGCAGTGTGCCAGTGAGTGAGTGACTGTGGGTTTGAGAGCTCCCACACAAATCTGCCACTCTCAGCTGTGACAGACCCCCAGAGCTACGGGGGGCTTATCTCACTAAAGCCCGTCCAGATACAAACCAACACAGCCGCCCACTGGGACGCGTTCCCTCGCTGTTTTGACTGCTGTAAATTGGGTGGCCGGAAACAAACATTGGCATGAATGTTGCATTCATTTGTTTAAGGGTTGATAAGGATTTTTTTTTCACGAATAGCAGCCTTTTAATGAGACTTCTTGTTCATTGCAGTTTCTGGATGGTGATATCACTTCAACATTTTTGACTTTATTCTTTCCTGTAGCTCAAACAGAACAGTGAAGAGTTATGGGTTCGTTTCCCAAGAAAAGCAAGACCTGATTAAAATATGAATGCAATTTAAATCGCTTTGGAGGAAAGTGTCTGATAAATGTAAATAAAATCATTTAGTATTACTTTCATGAATTTGTAATGTGATTATGTATTTGGTTTATATTAATTAATAATATTGTTTGATAATATAAACATTAAAATATGTGCTAATTGCATTTTTAAAGGATTTATTTAGAGATACAACTTAAACATTTTTGACTTCATGCACCACAAATGATTTAATATTAATTTTATTAATACATTTTAATACTAATGTTTTATATTTATAATAAATTAAATTAAATAATATTGATATTTATTGATAATGTACATATTTAAAAAAAATTTGAAGCATTGTTAATAAATAATATTTATTTCATTTTTTTCATGAATAGCAGTGTGACTTTTTATTCATTGTGACACAGCTTCAACATTTTTTACTTTTTACACTCTAAAAAATGCTGGATTGTTTCAATTATTAAGTATTAAGTACTTATATTAATATTATAATATTAAGTATTATAAGTATTAAGTTTATTATGTTTAATATTAATATGTATTCATTTTATATTAGCTACTCATTTAATATTAATAGATTATATTAACATTAAAATATTAAAATAATTTTAAATTCTTACTTACAAATTTGAATTCCTTTTTTATTATAAATGAACAAATGCAGTCAGACAAAAATGATATAATTGGCGACCCCAACTTTTTCCATCATGCTGAAAATCAATCAGTCAATCATTGCTGAGAAGTGCAGCATCTGTTGTGTTGTGCGTACTGGAGCGAAGGCTTCTTGCTTGGTCAACCAACTTCATGGCGGTTGAACAGCTCACTTATAGCTATAACCTCAGATGGCCACAGAAACTAGTTTAGAAATAAAAGGTGAACTTTCCATGCAGTGTGTGTGTTGTGTAAAAGCTGAAAGGTGTGTGACGTGTCTGTGTGTTGACCAAAGGGCAGGACTCTGTGTGTGTGGTTGAGTGACTCTGGCCTGGATGAGCACAGTCGAGTTGTTGCTTTCTTTCGTAGAGTGTCCTTTGACATTTATCTCTCCTCACCTGGTCCGTGATGAAGATTCAGAGTGACGTGTCTCTCTCTCTGCCTCTGTTTCTCTCTCACTGCTAAATTGTCCCACTTTTTCTTCTCCTCTGCCCCTCTTTTAGCCACTCTGTCTCTCTAGTGTTTCCACTAATGTTCTTTCTGTCTGTTTGCTTTTAAATTTTTCATTCCCTCTCTCCTGCAACTTCATTTTGCCATCCAGCAGGTGGTGACAAGTGATAGTCTTTATGAGTGAATCATTAAATGATTCACTGAAACAATTAGTCAAAAAAAAAACCCAAAAAACTAATTAATTCATTAACAAAATACTGTCTGCTTCTGAAATCGCATACCCTCTTGAGTGGATTCTTATTTTGAACAAGCAATTACACTGTAATGAATTACTGTAAAAAATTACAGCATTATTTTACAGCTGTTGGCTGTTTTTAATAATACAGCATATTGCTGTCAACTGCAATGCATTCTGGGGTCACATGTTGGTTTGACTCAAATTTACAGAATATTGCTGTAAATTGACCCTTCGTAATTTAAAAAAATACAGTTATTTACTGTAATCAGAGAATACAGGGAAAGTCTGTAAATTAAATGACAGTAACACTACTGTAAATTTTACAGTAACTGGCTGGCAACCCTGCTGCCAGTATTATACTGTAAAATTTACAGTAATTTTTTAACAGTGTACTAAATTCTATATAGTGTGATTGTGTATAGTATGAATGCAATCTAGACGTACCCACATTTGCCACCAGCGTTACAAATCCTCTCCCATGGCCTCGCAGGATAGTAAAGTGACACATTTTGTCACATATTGTTTTTCATCCTACTATATAGTAGGGAAGTGTGCAATTGTGGTGCCCTAATTGTTGGCTCATCACAATTGATGAATTTAATATATTCTCTGTATGTGAAATTATTGAGGGAATGGTTCTGCCAGACCAGTAGAGGGCACTGTGTGAGTGCAGTGTGTTGCGATGGGTCTGCTGCATTGATGGTCATAACCCAGCAAGACCGGAGCTGATCTTTTATTCCACCATTCCATAGATTTGTTGATTGTTTTATATGTCAATCTGCATGGATATTGAAAAAATACATGAATATGCAAACGAATATGCAAATGAGTAACACAATGATTGGCTGATGGACAGACCTTCATAAAAACACTGTGTAATTGAAAGAAAGTGAAACACTGAAAATTTGTATACATAACCGATTTACTGTGCCAATGTACTTTGACATTTGCGATCGTTCTAATGTGAACATTTTGGGAAAAAATATATAACCCTGCAAGAATAGAGCTGATCACACACATTTTTGTCCTGTCTTTATTCCACCGTTCCACAGACTGCTGGGAGCGCTTAATTGTCAGCCGATACAGAGGTCCTGTACTCGCTGCATGATTTTGGAGACAGACACTATTTTTGTTAGTGAGTCATTGAATAATTCACCCAACCAATTCAATCAAAAACCATGAGTTCATTTAGGAATTAAACAGTAACAGTCACTGAATCATTCATACAAATGTATAATGCTTATGTATTAATCAATGTTATTTATAAATTAATGGTAAATATTTTTGAATTATTTCAACCAACAATGTTGTTGAAAAAAAATGTCTGTTTGTTATTAAATCACAAAATCATGCCGCTTTTTAAGATATTTTGATTTGGCCAAAGTGGCATGCATACATTCAAATATTAATTAAACATACAGGATACTTATAATTCATTCAACAAAATAGTATAGCTACAAAAATAGTTTTTTTTTTTTTTTTATTGAAATAATCTCTGTTATTTTAGAAATGTCAAACTCCAATTCAAATTCCAGGTATCAATTCAATTAGGATGCTGTCTTAGAATATCTTTGGGGAAAAAATGCATTTACAAAAATGTCGTTTAGATATCTATTCAGTTCTTAATTTTGAGGTGTAATAAGGAAAAATGGTTCAGCCACATTTGTAATCTGTATGATACTGCAGTAGAGGATTGAGCTTTCAACTTTTTTTCAGCTTTTCTGCAGAATTTTAGTGTAATTACAGCGATGACATTAGTTCATTAAACCTAAATTCAAAGAAATGATCAACTGATAGAGAGAGAGAGAGAGAGAGAGAGAGAGAGAGCTCGTGCTGGTGTTTCACCTTCCCTTCTGCCCTTTCCCAACCAGCCTGCTCGTCCTGACTCTTTATAAACGGCCTTTAAAAGCCTTTTTTATGTTGTTGTTTTTCCCTCATACAGTAAATGGAACCATAATTTAATATTTTAATGCATGTTAATGTGTTGTTTAACCTTCTCTCCACAATCAAGTGTCTCTCAAAGGTTATCCTTGAACATGGGCCAATTCAGACACTGCTTAATAATAGTCTGAGAATCATCACTGTCTAATTGAACTGCTCTTAACTGTCTGTTAACTGTACAGGTCTGTCTTGAAATGCAAAGAGCAAGGGATGTTTTTTGTGTGTTTTTTTCCCTCGTGATTGTTTTCTGTCACCCTTTGGATTGAAAACAGTTTAATATTATTCCATAACTGAATTGTTGTCCAGGAGTTGAAGTCCATTGATGGAAACTTAATTTATCTCACTCTGTCCATGAGCTGTGAAAACAATGCCTCTCTGTACACGTAAGTGCATAAGTGCATGTATGGAGCGTCTGATTGAATTTACTGAAGTACTTGCATGTCTCAGAGGACACTTTTTCTACTCGAGGACTTTTCATTTGTATGCTTGGCAGCTGTTTGTGTGTCTGCTGCAGAACATCAGCTTCATGGGTTCATTAGATTGTGAAATAGTTAAAGGTTCAAAGGTCAAAGGCAGTTCAGACACGTTTTATGGCACCGGACAACAGTTTAAAAGACATCATGTTTTTAAAGTGGTTGTATCATGGAAAACATTTGTGTGTGTGTGTGTGTGTGTGTGTGTGTGTGTAATATATATGTTCAAAAGTTTTAGGTCAGTAAGATTTCTTTAAAGAAATTAATACTTTTATTCAGCAAGGATGCGTTAAATTGATCAAAAGTGACATTTATAATGTTAAAAAAGTTTTCTGTTTCAAATAAATGCTGTTATTTTGAACTTTCAATTTATCAACGAAACCTGAAAAAAAGTATCATGGTTTCCACAAAAATATAAAGCAGCACAATGCTTTTTAACATTAATGATAATCAGAAATGTTTGTAAGCAGCAAATCAGCACATTAGAAGGATTTCTGAAGGATCATGTGACACTGAAGACTGGAGTAATGATGCTGAAAATTCAGCTTTGATCACAGAAATAAATGACATTTTTCAATATATTCACAGAAAACTGTTAGGCCTACTTTAAATTGCAAAAATATTTTTTATTAACTAAAGCTTTGATGAAAACAAGAGAAGAGACTTCTTAAAAAATACATTTAATATATATGTGTGTGTGTGTGTGTGTGTGTGTGTGTATGTATGTATGTATGTATACAGTATATATGGGTGTGTGGGATTGAACTCACCTGTAAATGAAGAGAGGAGGGCACAGGAGAAGAGGAGAGGAGGACGAGGACAGGAGTACAAATGTCTCCCTGACATAACGAGGCTTGCAAATAAACAAGCTGTTGATTGATGTGATGGAGGACACTTGCAGCTGATGCAGACCGGACTGTGATCGCAGCAACCAGATCCACAACAGATGAGGCAGAACCTCCCGAAGAGCTGAAGATGTTGGATTCTCTCTATTTCGCTCTGTGTGGCGGCATTGATGTGGCTTTGGGCCAGTGATTAGTATGTCTGCTGTAACACAGCTCCTCTTTGTTCTCATCTGTATTGATTCTTTCAGGCGCGTCTGTGGAGGCTCCACTGGCATGTTGCACAGAATGTCTCTGAGGTTTCTTGATGCCCTGAAACCTAAACGCTAATACCACAAGCGCCAACAGTCTCTCACGAGTCTGTCTCTCTCTTATACAGTGTTTGTTTCCGTGTAGAGATATCGAGGACTAAAAGCAGTTCTTGTTTTTAAGACATTTGACTTCTTAGATAACGATTCTGGCTCAACCAGACAATCTGTTTGGGCAACCAATGACAGACCGGACGAGTGCTCAGGAAACCTGTTTGAAAAGTCATTTTTGTCGAAGAAATGACACATTTAACCTTAAACTTTGAAGAATTTAAGAAGGTTTGGAAATTTATTTGAAATTTCCATACCTAGAGATTTGGACCGAACCATGATAAAATGTGTTCAAATCAGCATGAAATGGAAGTTGTGTCTTTATTCCCTATTGTAACGGCCTCTGGAATAAGAACACATGTAGGGCGGGGCTTGATTTTGTCCATGGCGAATGGATTGGATGGTTGTGATTTGCTATTGGTGGATCTCATGTGAGTGACAGGTTGCCCCGCCCTCTTCAGAGAAGAGAAGAGATGTCTCTGCAAGAGGGAAGGGGAGTTATTATTATTATTTTTTTATTTTGAAAGTTTTGCACTGATAAATCATTTAGATTAAACACTATAATACTCTGTTAACACTTTAGATTAGGGAACACTATTAACTAGTTGATTAGCATGCGTATTACTAGCATATTGACTGTTATTAGTATTCATAAAGGATATATTAATGCCTGCATCCCTTAATCCTATACAGGATACCTGAACATAGCTTCTACAACCACTACCTTTTGCTATAAAAAGCAGTAATTAGGAGTTTATTGAGGGAAACATCCTAGTTAATATTGAAAAGAGTTACCAACTACTCCACAAAAAATAAGAATTCTGAATGCAATTGACCCTTCGCTGGCAGTTTGATTGACAGGCGATCTGACCAATCATAACACCTAATCCGCCATTTGTCCGGCAAAGCAGTCAGGGGAGTTAGTAGATTAACGTTGGTGAACTTGAACTTGAAAAATTGTGTGTATTTGCGTCTCTCCGCACTTGAAACAACATTCCTTCTGATGTCCATTCATGTTTCTTTGAAGCTATAAATGAACTAGTATGAAGAGATGATTGGTTCAAGAGCTACACCGATCTGTCACGACACATTAAAGAGCCACTACACTGTTAAAAAATTACTGTAAATTTTACAGTATAATACTGGCAGCAGGGTTGCCAGTCAGTTACTGTAAATTTTACAGTAGTGTTACTGCAATTTAATTTACAGAATTTCCCTGTATTCTCTGATTACAGTAAATAACTGTATTTTTTTAAATTATGAAGGGTCAATTTACAGCAATATTCTGTAAATTTGAGTCAAACCCCAGAATGCATTGCAGTTTACAGCAATATGCTGTATTATTAAAAAACAGCCAGCGGCTGTAAAATAATGCTGTAATTTTTACAGCAATTCATTACAGTGTATGTTTAAACTTCTTCAAAAAAATTACAATACTTGAAATATGAAACTGTTTCACATCAAAAGTAACCTCCTCTGTCTTGTCTGGCGACGTGTTGTCAGTGTCCTCTTTGCTCCGGGATGTAATTTTGTGTGCATGATGTGTGGCATGAGAGCGCATGGCTGTCGGACATTGCAACAGTAACTAAAGGGGGCGGGCACTCTAATTTCTCTGGAAATCACAGTGTCCTTCTGTTGAATCCAGATTCTGTTGAGTTCCAGTTTCTGTGGTCTTGTCTGGTCATTAATTAACATGAGTTTAGCTGAATTTAGTTGCATTTTAAAATTCTTCAAAATGAGTAAATTACATCAAGTTAGTCAAAGTTCTATGAAAATGACAAGTTTTTTGCTTTTTGTCTTTAAAACATTTTTAAATTATCTTAGGAAAATCAAATAGCAATGATAGCAACAACAATAATAATAGTTGTAATCAAATCTAGCTGTATACATGAAATACAAATGAACACAAAGCAGGCATTTTATGCTACACACCAAGTGTACTAAAAAAAAAAGTAAAACATAAAAGCGACAAAAAATACTATTAAATGAGCTCAGAAAAAAACTCTAATGTTGTCACACTTCACACTTCCTTCAGGAACATCCCTGAAACTTCCAGCAGTGTGAGCGGAATCTCCTCCTCGTGAGGAATGACCCGTGGCACCAGAGAGATCCACAGATCCACTGCAAGACTTCATCGCTGTCAGCTTCAATTCACTCATGCCACCCACCACACCACACACACACATGCACGCGTTATGGCGGTAGGTGTGTGTGTGTGTGTGTGTGTGTGTTTGTGTGAAACAGCACAGATAGTGTGATTGCGGTGTGTAGAGTGAGGTTTTAAGTGATTACTGTAAAGCTCTTTCATTGATGAGAAGTGTGATATATGATTTGGCATTAATTCATGTCTTTATTGATATGCAGCTGAAAATTCTTGAAGCTTGTCTTAAGTCGTATGTCAATAGCCATTCCTGGTTGTTCTTTTTATGGTATTAAAACGGTAAATTAGGATCTTTTATTTATGGCATTATATACAGGCCTGCATAATTCGGTACAAAGACTCACCCCTTACAAAAGATTACTGCAGTTTTTTAGAAGTAATACTACAGTTTTTGTTACATATAGAAAAATGCAGTTTTTTTGGACACGAAAAACCTGCAGTATTGCTGTATAACCTAAAATGTCTGTAGTTTTACTGGAGTACAACTATACTGCAATACAACTAAAGTACTAGTAAAATAAAACTGCAGTTATACTGTTTTATACTTCATGCAACTTTCAGTTGTACTTCATTTTACTGCAGCTGTACTTATACTGCAGTTTTACTGCTGTTGTACTGTGACTATACTTCATTATACTGCAAATCTATGGTTGTGCTTCATTAAACTGCAGTTAAAAAGTTTTACTGCAGTTCTACTTCAATATACTGCAGTTCTTTTTTGTAAGGGACAAATTTCCACACACCTTCCTCGTGTATGTTTGTTTTTATACATTAACATTTGACAGTATTTTCAGCTCAACACTTTCAACCTATTCTGCAGAACCCCCTTTGAGGAACTGTTGGCGTTGTAACTATATGATAGACTGATGAC
Organism: Opsariichthys bidens; assembly: GCA_037194245.1. Taxonomy (NCBI): domain Eukaryota; kingdom Metazoa; phylum Chordata; class Actinopteri; order Cypriniformes; family Xenocyprididae; genus Opsariichthys; species Opsariichthys bidens. The sequence goes on along the minus strand of CM074305.1, from coordinate 10,077,053 downwards.
CCAGTGGTTTTCCATATGGAAGTAGGATGAGGAAAGCTTCTTCCCCCACTGTGGTGTTGTATTTGACGTTGCGATCCGAAACGGACTCTGTTACTTTTAATAGCCGTGAATGTATGACATAGAATCACATTAAGGTGGCAATATTGAGGAAAGTATGAGTGTGGCTGCCACAAGGAAAATTGTATTGATATTCTGAGAGGTAATTTTACCAAAATGAAATTGTTCAATGGCTTCCAACTGGTTTGGTGTGCATCAAAATTGGATGCAAACAATTTTTCTTCTTCGTATTTATTTTGCTACACTCCAACAATGCTATTTTTGGTTCCCCAAAGAACCTTTCAGTTAACAGTTCTGAAAAGAGCCATTTTTTTCATTGTGTGAAGGACATTTTAATAATCTAAATGTAACCGGGTGGTAAACGTTTAAAATTGGTTTCTCTCCCTGATTATGTTGAGTGAAATATTTAGCCAGGGAAAACAGTGGTTATCTGGAGTCACCAGCAGGGGGCACTGTGCATGTTGCGTAGGAGACAGTGCGCATGCGCTCTCACAATAGAACATTTTGTCGAGACGTGCAGCGGGCAGTGTGAGAGAGACGCGCTCCCGGGAAACCAGAGGTTTTGTGATCATCCGCGGGTAAATACAATAAGCATTTATGTTATTTTGGATTAAAACTATTTGTGGATGTATATTTTGTTATGATGATTTAGAGAACTGTTTTGTTTGAAGCGTTATGTCGTGTATAATGTCCGCGATGATATGATGTCATACCAGGAGGTGTAGGCCTGTTCATTTAGCGCCTCACAAGTTAAAAATACACATTCTTCTGAAGATGTATTTATTTTTATTTGATTTTGTCCTTGTTGTAAAAATCTCCACAGTTGTAACAGAGGATTTCAGCCCGTGAATGAATGCGAATACAGAAGCTCAATGTTAAGTGAGTGTAATTTTCTGTAATTTTCCTCAAATGATGCGTAAAGTGGGTAATATAGAAATGTACTGATATTGTTTTGTTTATTGTTCAGTATTCCTACTGCCGTATTGTGTGGTAACATTTTGATGTCGTGTAACATTTCTCACATTGGTGATTTTTCCGTTTTATTTTGCATCTTCTGTGATGCCATGCTAGAGCTGTGAGATTTACTTTGTATCACCTGCTCTGTGGAAACCATCATTTTATTTCTCTAAATTTTGTTTTTTATACCTCTTTTTCTGTTTGATTTGCGAACTCATTGAACCATTAAACGAATAAACATAAAGTGGAAAGAACCCCTTAATGTGTTCCTGGTGGTAAATTTAAATCCCCGGTCACACATTTTGGTACCAGGAGTGGGGTAGTTTATTCGGTCTGATTCGATTTTTGGAGCGGTTTAGTTAGACAATACGGCAGTGGTGAATATTTTGCAGAGACGGAGGACGTCCAAAGCGTGGAGGTTCGCGGGTGCAGATGAGATGGTCAGCGTGGGACTGAATTGAGTTTCCAGTGTGCCAGGTGTGACGGTGGCTAAGAAGATTGGTGCAGACTGACGCGATCCCTTCTGTCAACGTTTTGACTTCCAGCTTTTCATGGCTGCATTCCAGGAACTGTGCATTAGCGTGAGGGTGTGTTTGAGGTACTGAAAAGGACTGAGCTTCTCACCAAGGACATCGATCTTGAACTGAGTTAATTCCGAGTTAGTGCTTTTTGACCTACTTGTGTAGAAAATGTCCGAATCTGACGAATTGCTTGAAGAGGAGGTGCACGTCCCTGTTGTTGGGGCTGTGGGAAATGATGTCATAGAGGAAATGAAGGGTCAAATTCAAGAGTTAAGTGACTGGAGGAACGATACTTTGGCCAATAGGGCTGTTGGTGAGGGTAACTCAACCCGCTCTTACATTTATGTTCCTCGTGAACGCCAGGTTCAACCTTTTAGCGGGGAGTATAACAAAGATGGAAGATCAGTAGAGGAGTTTATTGAAGAGGTGGAAAGGGTTATACGGGCCCGAGATCAGACACAAGAAGAACAGCTGGACTTTATTATCTCACTTTTGCGGGGACCTGCACTAGAAGAGGTGCGTTTATGTGTGGGAAATCAGTCCAGACAGGCCAGTGATTTGTTTACTTTCCTGCGGGAAGCGTTTGGGGAACGGCGCAGTGGTACTCAATTGTTGCAAATGTTTTACAATCGCAAACAATTGGAGGGGGAAGATCTCCGAAACTACTCTCATGCTCTCTCTCGCCTGTTAAGTTCCGTTGTAAAACAATCACCGGGTGGTTTGGCTAACGAGCAGGGGATTTTGCGCGATCAGTTTGTGGAGGGGGTGCGAGATGCTGCGTTGAGACGAGAGCTGCGTAAAATGATTAGAGAAAAGCCCTACTTGACCCTGCTTGAGGTTCGTAATGAGGCCATCCTTTGGTCCATGGAAGAGAGCAGGCCAAGCCGAGTTGTGAATAGTCGACCGGTCCATTCAGAAGTGTTAAGGGACACTGGGGGTACTTCTGTTGAGTCTGAGAATCAAAGCTCTTCTGTGTTAAATGATATTTTGCAGGTGATTTCTCGGCAGGACAAGCGAATAAGCGAGCAAGAACAGACTATCTCAGAGCTCACTAAGGCAGTCAAAGAGTTGACTGCACAGCGGTCAGTGTCTGTTCCACTGAATTATATGCCTTCAAAGTCTCCTCCCAGGTTTACAGAAAGCGGAGAACCTATTTGTTTTAGATGCAATGAGGTTGGGCATATTGCCAGACGCTGCACTTTAAGACGGGGTGGGAGATCTAAGAGTGCTACTCAAACTACTGAAGGGCAAGAAAAACAAGGTCCTTCTGGTGCGCTGAGTCAGGCAACACAAGGTATGGTTTCTGGTTCTCCGCCTGAGGGGACTAGTCGAGACCGGTTCCTTGAGCGGGCAGTTGGAACGTGCCCAATGGTAGACTTGAAAATCAAGTGCATTCCAGTGTCATGCTTGCTCGACACCGGTAGTCAGGTCAGTACTATTACTGAAGGGTTCTTCCGAGAGCATCTATTTGGCGATGAGAGTGATGTGCTGTCTACTTCTAGCTGGCTGAAGATCACCGCAGCCAACGGTTTAGACATTCCCTATTTGGGTTACCTGGAGCTGGACGTGGAGGTAATGGGAATGACCCTGCCCGAGTGCGGGTTCTTGATTGTTAAAGAAACCCCTAGTCCATCGTCCGTGGCTGTGCTCATCGGCATGAACATTATCAGTAAGTGCCGACAGATCGTTCACGCTGAATTTGACACTACGCTGGGTGGTAGGCTGGATTCGGACTGGAGGGAAGTCTTCCAGCAGGCCCGATCAGTTGAGTTTGTTGAGCGAGCTTCATGTGCTCGGGTCGTGGGGAAGATTCCTGCTCATGTGCCTGCTTGGTCGGCAGCTACCGTCCTGATTAAGGGGATGGAATGCAGTAGAAAGGATGGTTCCACGTGGTTGGTAGAACCAGCAAATGTCTCCTTACCAGGAGGTTTGGTGGTAGTACCTACCTTGGTCACATCAGAGTTACCTGTATGTCCAGTGAGAGTACTTAACCTGTCTCAGGAAGACCTTTGGCTTAAGCCTAGGGCCCGTCTGGGGTTGTTGTCCCCGATTGATGGTAACAGTGCAGGATCTTCTTGCCAAGTAACGTTTCAGCGAATCTCTGCAGACACAGAACGGGTCACTATGGGTGAAGTTCCTGGCTCTGAGTCCCAGGGCCAGTCCGTTTTAGATCACGTCAACATGGGAGGCACGCCTGAACAGCAGGTTCAGTTAAAAGCTCTGCTGGGCAAGTATTCAGGTGTGTTTGCCCTGGATGACGATGATTTGGGTTATACAGATAAGGTTCAGCATGAAATACATCTGACTGATGATGTACCAGTGAATCAGCCTTACCGAAGAATTCCTCCAAATCAGTACCAAGAGGTTAGAGAGCACATCACTAAGTTACTGAAGAAGGGTGTCATACAGGAGAGCGTTAGTGCTTACGCCTCGCCTGTGGTACTGGTACGCAAAACTGATGGGTCGCTACGGTTGTGCGTTGATTATCGTAAACTTAACGCCAAGACGAGGCGTGACGCATTTCCGCTACCCAGAATTGACGAGAGCTTCGATGCCCTTCGGGGAGCGAAGTTTTTCTCAACTGTAGACTTGGCCTCGGGGTATCATCAGATAGCAGTGAGTGACAGGGATAGGGCTAAGACGGCGTTTACCACGCCTTTCGGTCTATTTGAGTACCGGAGGATGCCGTTTGGGGTCTGTAATGGACCATCAACCTTTCAGCGGCTTATGCAGGCTGTTATGAACGATCTGATCTTTCAGGTGTTGATAGTTTACTTAGATGACATTTTACTGTTTTCACAGACGTTTGAGGAACACTTGGAAAGATTGGAAATGGTCCTGAAACGGTTAGCTGAAACTGGGTTGAAGGTCAAGTTGACAAAGTGCCGTTTTCTCCAAGACTCTGTGCGTTTCCTTGGCCACCAGGTGTCGGCGCAAGGGATTTCTCCTGACCCGGACAAGGTCACTGCGGTCAGTAATTGGAAGACCCCAGAAACCGTCAAGGAGTTGAGGTCATTTCTTGGGTTTTGCAGCTATTATAGGAAGTTCGTCCAGGGCTTCTCGGGGATAGCTGGACCGTTACATGACCTGGTAAATGCTTGTTTGAGTGAAGGCAGGTGTGGTAGGAGTGGTCGTCATTTTAGCACCCTGTGGTCTGCGGAATGTGATCATGCTTTCGATCAGCTAAAGAGTAAGTTGACAACAGCTCCTGTGCTTGGCTTCGCAGACTTCACTTGTCCTTTCATTCTCGAAACGGACGCAAGCCAGAATGGTTTAGGAGCCATCCTGTACCAGAAACAGGGTGATGAGAAAAGGGTCATTGCATACGCCAGCCGTAGGTTGCGTAATGCAGAGAGAAATGATCGTAATTACAGTAGTATGAAGCTCGAGCTACTGGCCCTTAAGTGGGCTGTAGTCGAGAAATTCCGTGGCTACTTACTTGGGTCTTGGTTTGAAGTGATTACGGATAATAATCCGCTCTGTCACTTGCACACTGCCAAGCTAGGGGCAATCGAACAAAGATGGGTAGCACAGCTGTCAGTCTTTAACTTCGAGGTGAAGTACAGACCGGGCAAGAGTAATGCTGCGGCCGATGCTCTGTCTAGGCAGGAATTTGCAGGGGAGCCTGAACCTGATCCAGACGCTGACTGGGATGGGTGTGTTGCGATTTGCGGTGTGATAAGGCGAGGAACCACCTTGGAACCTGAACTTGCGATGAAGGGTGTTGAGTGCAGCAGGTTGAGACAAATCCGTGCGTTGGAGGCTGGAGAAGAAGCTATCGCTACTCTCCAGGGTAACACTCATACACTTCCTGGTTACACAAGGGAACAGTTGGTCGAGTTTCAGAAAAATGATCCTGTTCTACGGGTATTTCGAGGGTTCTGGAATAAGGAAAAGAGACCAGTTCACCGGGAAAGAAAGTCTCTGTCCAGGTCTGTGAAGTGCCTTTTAAAACAGTGGAGTCTCATAAAAGAACAAAATGGGTTACTGTATCGAGTAGTAGATAACCCGCCTGAGGAGAGCTGTTGGCAACTGTTGTTGCCTGAGTGCTTAAAGGATCAAGTATTGCAGAGTGTGCACAATGATCTGGGGCACCAGGGAATTGAACGGACCTTGGGGTTGTTGAAGCAAAGGTGTTTTTGGTCCGGGATGTACGAGGATGTAGAGGGATGGATAAAGAAGTGCCAACGGTGCATCCTCACTAAGATGCCTCATCCTAAGGTTCGTGCCCCTGTGAAAGCATTTTTGGCTTCCAGGCCCTTGAAGTCATTGCAGTAGACTTTACAGTTTTAGAACCTGCTTCTGATGGGCGTGAAAATGTTTTGGTTGTTACCGACGTTTTCACAAAGTTTACACAGGCGTTTCCCACAAAAGATCAAAAGGCCGATACCACAGCAAAGATCTTGTTGAAGGAGTGGTTTATGAAGTACGGAGTGCCAGAGAGGTTACACTCCGATCAAGGTCGAAACTTTGAAAGTGAGGTAATCGCCGAGCTATGTAGACTCTATGGGGTGAAGAAGACACGTACAACCCCTTATAGGCCGCAGGGAAATGCCCAATGTGAACGGTACAACCGAACACTTCACAACCTGCTTCGTACGTTACCGCCAGAGCGTAAGCGGCGTTGGCCTGAGTACTTACCGGAGTTAGTCCATGCATATAATGTAACTCCGCATGCTACAACAGGGTTTTCTCCTTATTACCTTCTTTTTGGGGTGCAACCGCATCTGCCCATTGACGCTTTGTTGGGTGGTGAGGAAGTCTCTGAGCAGAAACGAGACTGGTTGTCTGTGCATCAAGAGAGGCTGAAATATGCCCATGAGAAGGCTAGGGAGTATTCAGAGGGGAAAGCTCTTGAGAGAGTGACTCGTTTGAATGAAAAAACATTTTGTCCCCAAGTCAGTGTGGGTGAGTTGGTATATCTGCGCCAGAGGCCTCCAGGCAGGAATAAAATTCAAGATGCCTGGAGTCCGATTGTGTACCGAGTTGTGGAGATAGTGGGCACAACTTACACTGTTGAACCTTTAGAGGGAGGGCCCTCGAAGAGGGTACACAGGTCAGAATTGCGTCCCGGTGCTTTGCCCACTCCTAGGCCTAGGACTAAGGACAAACCTCTGCCAGATATACAGCCTTTCTTCAGGGATGAGGATGAGAATGAGAAACCTGAACCGGATTTTGTGGTGGTCGAGGAGAGGGTGCAACCCTCTGTGAGGGGGGCCGCGAACACTCTATTGAACTCAGAGACACCAGTTATTTCTGAGTTGGGGGGTGACTGCTCTGAAGGTAATCAGGTACAAATACCAGCAGATACTGATGAAGTCTCTTCGCAACGTGATAGTGTAGTCTTGAATGCAGAGGCTACAGATGAGCATGATCAGTTGCAGGAGCTAGAGACGGGTGAAATGTGTAACACCGATCAGAGAGAGGCACCGGTTCCAGCTGTACGTAGAAGCAAGCGTGCAACTGCGGGTGTTCACACTAATCCTTTTCATGCACCAAGGTCCGCTTGTCATGCGGTGAGCATCAGCACAGATATGGTATCTCAAGTGTTGACCAGTATTGGCACTGCGTTGTTTGAGAAAGCATTAAAAGGTGCCATGAATGCTGAAGTTGATGAATGAGTGAGTCATCGAGGACGCTGACTTATTGCAGGGGAGAATGTAACCGGGTGGTAAACGTTTAAAATTGGTTTCTCTCCCTGATTATGTTGAGTGAAATATTTAGCCAGGGAAAACAGTGGTTATCTGGAGTCACCAGCAGGGGGCACTGTGCATGTTGCGTAGGAGACAGTGCGCATGCGCTCTCACAATAGAACATTTTGTCGAGACGTGCAGCGGGCAGTGTGAGAGAGACGCGCTCCCGGGAAACCAGAGGTTTTGTGATCATCCGCGGGTAAATACAATAAGCATTTATGTTATTTTGGATTAAAACTATTTGTGGATGTATATTTTGTTATGATGATTTAGAGAACTGTTTTGTTTGAAGCGTTATGTCGTGTATAATGTCCGCGATGATATGATGTCATACCAGGAGGTGTAGGCCTGTTCATTTAGCGCCTCACAAGTTAAAAATACACATTCTTCTGAAGATGTATTTATTTTTATTTGATTTTGTCCTTGTTGTAAAAATCTCCACAGTTGTAACAGAGGATTTCAGCCCGTGAATGAATGCGAATACAGAAGCTCAATGTTAAGTGAGTGTAATTTTCTGTAATTTTCCTCAAATGATGCGTAAAGTGGGTAATATAGAAATGTACTGATATTGTTTTGTTTATTGTTCAGTATTCCTACTGCCGTATTGTGTGGTAACATTTTGATGTCGTGTAACATTTCTCACATTGGTGATTTTTTCCGTTTTATTTTGCATCTTCTGTGATGCCATGCTAGAGCTGTGAGATTTACTTTGTATCACCTGCTCTGTGGAAACCATCATTTTATTTCTCTAAATTTTGTTTTTTATACCTCTTTTTCTGTTTGATTTGCGAACTCATTGAACCATTAAACGAATAAACATAAAGTGGAAAGAACCCTTAATGTGTTCCTGGTGGTAAATTTAAATCCCCGGTCACATAAAGAACATTTTTTACACTTTTTGAGCAATGGAAAGATTCTATGGGTTCTTCGTGGAACCATCAATGCCAATAAAGAACCTTTCTTTTAAGAGTGTATGTTTATGATTATGTTGACAAAGTCGTGATCCACCAGCTGAGAATCACTTATATATGTAATTTTACCTGATTTAATTTGCTAAAATGTCTTTAACTTACAATTGACCCTCTACAAAATCCCACCCCCTTTATTTACTGTTGCTTTGCCCAATGCGCTCTCACGCCACACATCATGCTCTCACGAGGTGAAAAACACATCGCAGAGCAAAGAGGACACTGACAACGCGTCAACAGACATATGAAACAGTTTCATATTTAATATATCGTAATTTTTTTAAAGAAGTTTAAACAATAAATACCGTATAGTGGCTCTTAAATGTGTCGTGACAGATCGCTGTATCTCCATCTCTTCATACTAGTTCATTTATAGCATCAAATAAACACGAATGGACAGCAGAAGGAATGTTGTTTCAAGCGCAGAAAGACGTGAGGACTCACAATTTTTCAAGTTCAAGTTCACCAACGTTAATCTACTAACTCCCCTGACTGCTTTCTTGGACAAACTGGCGGATTCGGGGTTGTGATTGGTCAGATCGCCTGTCAATCAAACTGTTTGCGAAGGGTCAATTAACATCAATAAACAAGATTTTGGGATGATTCTGAACATTAAAAGTTTTCCAAAGTCAAAAAACAAGGCCCAACATTGCAACCACCAGTTTAAAGTCGGCACAAAACGGAAGTTACGCTTGTCTTTTCCTCACGAAACGGCTTCTGGAAGAAGAACAAATGTAGGGCAGGCTTGATTTTGTCCTTTTGGAATGGATCGGATGGTTGTGGTTTGCTATTGGTGGATCTCATTTGAGTGACAGCTTGCCCCGCCCTCATCACCAGAGAAGAGAAGAAATGTCGCTGCGAGAGGGAGGGGAAGTTTTTCTAATTCAAGATCACGAGGCACATTAATCTAAAAAAGAAAAAGAAAAAGTGCTCCGATTAATCATTTATAATAAATACTGCAAAAATGGTCCATTTTGATTTCACGGTGACTTTAACCCATATTTTAATGTTCCATGTAGTGCGCACTTCAAAAGCGGTGCCTGAAAGCTTGTTAGATTGATCTAATGGGTGAATATGTCACCGTGCGCTGGTCAGGACAGATGTTTGGACAGTATGACCGTCTCTCATGCTACGTGAAAGATCTCTCAGGGATTGCTGTTACACTTGGCAGATGGCGAGATGCACACTACAGAGTGCACACGCTGATGCCTCTGCTTACCAGGTACAGAGCTTGCCTTTTACAAATTCAAATGGAGAACAACCAGGGAACTGTCTGCAAAGTCGTTCCAAATACATTCCAAGAAATCTGTCTATTAGCCAGAGGGTCACTGCTCAATTTGGAATGGGGAAACTAGCCTGAAGTGTCTTCTATTTATTTTTGCTCTGAGATTGCTGGATGTTCTCGGCTGAGTTAAGCAGGCATCTCTCAATCATACACACTGTGTGTGTGTGTGTGTGTGTGTGTGTAACCTCCCCCTCTTTCCCTGTGGCTGGAGCACTAGAGTGGATGCTTCAGACCTGGAAGGCACTTTTCAGCCTGGTCACACACACTGGGGCCCTGCTGCTTGGCTGCGCACCATGGGTCACCGGCTTACATTAGAAAAACCCAACCGAACACAGTCAAGCGTGCTGCTTGAGCATACCTGACACAGTGCTGCACTGAGCGTTAAAACAGATCGATGCACTATATGCACAAACAAGATGTTTAAATAAAATGCATAAAATTATTGTAGGATTGGATTTCAGAAACACCTTGCTACTATTTAATTAAAAGAGGTGTGAAAAATGTAAAGATCCAACATTATTCACTGGGATTTCCTCGACTGAAGTGAAGGATAGAATCATTCGATCGTTAATCCTGAATTAAGCACATTAACCGGGTAATAACTAAAATGAATGAAGGACAAGGTCGATTGTTTTGATTGGGAGTTTTACACCGCTGTGAAATATATCTATTCCTTGGCAGCGGGCTGGAAAATGAGATGGAGTCTTGGAGAGAAAATGGAGGTCTATCACTGGTCAAAGGGGAAAGTGAGACAGACCCTGAATGTCAGACTCAGTGATTTAGCTCATGTTCGACACATCAATATATTCCACCAACTTGAATGTCCGTCATTTTAAAGTGTCTATAAAACAGATATGGCATTTAGATTCCTTAAATAGTTAATGTAGTTTTAATCATATTTTACACATAATAATATATTTTTTATGTAACTCTATATGTCATATTCATTATAAATATAATAATACAATAACATTTAATTTAGTAGTCAAAGAATTGAAATTTTTTTTATTAAAATATTAATTTATATTGCAATATATTGTTATTTATTTGTAATATGCTTTGTGTAAGCATAAAGCAAGCACTAGAATCATAAAACCTTTATTAAATATTTTTTATTTGTTTATTACGATTCGTTATGAAATAATAATTTAATTCATATTTTTTTTTATAAATAAATCGTATACATATATAATTTATAGATTTAAATTAGAGTTTACATAGTTTTTATTATAATATTTGACAGTATTGTAACCATTATGAATATCAAATATATATATATGAATTTTCATTTAGATTTTTCTGATCATACTAGTGCTTTATGCTTGTTACACAAAAATATGATAATTTAATAATTATTTGTAATATATTATAATATACATTGATGTTAATAGGATATTATATGTGTTAATTATAAAATTATTTTATTAAATGTAGCCTATGTAATATTAATTATATTTAATACATTTAATATTAGTTTATTTTAATAGCCAGCATTATTTATATTTGCATATTGGTCACACCCCCAAACATTTGTTATCACTGAAAAGGCCAGGCATGTGTGCTATCAGAGATAGGCTATTAACAAAAAACACATGTGCAGCGGACAAACATGAATAGCTGCCTCTCAGGAGGGCACGAAGGCGCGCTCCCGCTTTTCATCTCCCCTGCCCAATGATTGACGTACACTGAGAGACAGAGGGAGGCGGAGCTACACGGTCCCTGCGTCCAATCAAGATGCGCGGGCGGGGCCACAAGCATCGCAGAGTCTCTGAGAGCTGAGAGTGCTACAATGTAACAAAAGCAGCGGGATGAAACAGTGAAACAACGCGCGAGTGTATAAAGCGCTGCGTTCACGCGGGACCTGATTAATAACACACACACTCACACACACACACACACACAGACTGGTGAGTTTAGTGGTTAGAGGGCTGATAGTGGCTCGGGCTGTTCGTGAGCTCAGGAGGACTGTGTTTATAGATTGCCACGAGAGTACCAGAGGAATCTCCGCCGCAGCTGGACCGGAGAGCGACCGGAGGACCAGAGCGGGCCGACATGGACGAGCAGCCGCGCCTGATGCACGCTCATGCGGCCGTGGGGATGAGCGGACACCCCGGCCTGTCACAGCACATTCCGGACAACACCGGAGCGAATGACGGAGACGGAAGGAAGCAGGACATTGGAGACATTTTACAACAGATCATGACCATCACTGACCAGAGTCTGGACGAGGCGCAGGCCAGGTGAGCTGTCACTCATCACATCCAAAAATCTGAAATATTCATATTGACTTTCATCTTCAAGACGCCAATGACACTTCATCGATTAGATTCTAAATAAAAAATTACACTTAACAAAAAATATTCACTAAATGAATTAAATAATTTCAAAAGCATACCCGTAATAGAAAAAAATATATTTATGATGCATTACATTTATGTAAATCTACATTAAATATACAAATGGAAAAAGAATGTGTAAATCATTTGTACATTTATATATTAGTTATCTAAAACATTATATGCATGTTCATATTTTGGTTAATAATATACATAGTCTACCCAGTTTTTACTTAATCACCTTTAGTAAGCTAATTAAAGATAAAGTTCCGAAAAATATTTAATTAACCTAATTTAATTATAAGCATACCTTTAAAATACATACTGACAAATTATGATAAATAGCATACAATATTACAGTTATTGTTGCAACTCTTAATAATTTAATCTGAGAGTTTCTGTCATTTTGATTTTTAATCTAAGCTTCTTTTCACTCATCAAGTGGAAAAACAAAAACAGTTCTGTTGTAGTAATATCTGTGGGATTTTGGCAGAAAAAAAAGGTTACTAATACTATAGTAAAGGAATATAGTTTAGATATTTGACATCTTTATATTAATTTGCAGTGAGCGAATGTTTACATGCATATCAGGAGTTATTGACAAGTAGGCACCCGGAAACGGACTGATAACACGATAGCTGTTGTCAGTGTGTCCAAACACATGTGGTGTGTAGTGACAGACATCAGTGTATTTTTCTGACGTGCAGTGCTCATTTTTTGTCAATAGAAATGAAAGAGATGCCAAGATAGAATTTGACAGACAGCACAGAGACTCGTATCACACGTCTGATCGTGTCCCTTTAGGATGAATATGGTTCGGAACGGAGGTTCTTAATTCGCATTTTTCTCTCTCTGTATATTTTAGAACTACCTGCACTATTTTTCTTAATTAACAGTTTGAAAATGTAATCACCCCACAACCATTGCTAAATGAATACATTAATTAATCATAGAGGGTTTTTGCATATGCATGTGTTTAATAAAAAAAAGTATTTTTGAGTTGTTGCAAAGATACAAAACTGTGAATGAAATAATGCTTGTTACTAATGGAATTTTGCGAATATTATGCATAAGCAGAGACTGGCTAGCGGTCGATATGTGCTTTTCATTACACCATGATCTCTTTACGTTCAGGCAACAGGCAGATAAATGTCTCTTTACTAGCAGAGTGAAATATCGGGCTGTTCAGACGCTCACCGTGGCCTTGTGTTATGTTTCAGAAAACATGCACTCAACTGCCACAGAATGAAGCCAGCGCTCTTCAACGTCCTGTGTGAGATCAAAGAAAAAACAGGCAAGTGATATTATTACCATGTTGGAGTGGATAACATTTTTTAAAATGACTGGATATTTGTTGGCCATCAGTTGGATGAAACGCGTTAGTGTTTCAGCGTCTGGTCACCGCTGTGAAAGAAACGTTTTGTATTTTAAGGCTTCGCACACGTGACATGTTTAGTTATGTAAATACTTTCAATAGCGGCAATAAAAAAGAAGTGTTGTGCTGCTTTTCTACATTGTGCTCTGGATGCACTCTTTAGAGTGTGAATTTCAGTCGGTAAATGTGGTTTTGTGGTGATCCTAGTGAGGAAATGAAGAAAAACGTTCAGCTTCTTTGACCTCTCGCTGCTAAATCATCTTTACAGCTCTTGCACCGCGCCAGTCTTCTTTTTTGGTGCAAAAATCCAGCTAAGTTTTTCTTAGGAAAGCGCAGGATTGAATTTCAAACCGTCATAAGTTGTTTCGCTGAAATGTTTATTTTGTTGCGTTCGGCTAAAGCGGCGAATGAACGTCGTGCGTTTTTGGGGGGAAAGCTCGTTTGCGGCGTCATTTCGGAGCCATCGCAATGATTAAAAACGCCGTGGAAAGTGACGTTTGCCGTCTGTTTTCAGACTGGCTGCAGTGTCTCGTCCTCCTCGAGCCGGGAACTGCGAGGGATTTGTGCTGGAGAGATATTGAGACGCTATCGCTCTGCGGTTTGATGTGGAAACGGTTCCAGCGTGTTTCACAGTCATTAGTGCGTGTAATAAAAAGGACTAGATGAAGGATAAAGCAGATTTCTTTATCATTATCTCTCTGACTGCTCTGTTCCAGCTGTGAGGCCGTGGGTGGTTCTCATCTCTGTTTATTCTGTCTCTGCGATGGTTGGCTATGATGTTTTCATTGAGTTCGGGCCCCGAGCACGGGCGGGGGTGTTTCTGCGGCCTGCTGCTCCGCTCCTGCTAAGCGTCCGAGAGGGGAGTGACACAGTTATGCGTGGAGTTTTACTCCCCGCCGTTTCTTGTTCGGTTTGTTTTTCTTTTTCGAGTTCACGCAGAGTTCGAGCTCAAACAGAACGTCGGGCGATGTGGACGTATCTCAGAATGCTCTGCTCCTCTTTGCCCTTTTTCTCGCGAAAACATGAAAGGCCAAAACGTGGGCCGTGCGCTTTGGAAGACGGCACGGGTCTAAGCGTTTCGATGTTCTGCGGTAGCATGAGAAAGTTTTCATCCCACTTCTGCTGCCTCTTTGAGGTTTACCATATTCAGGAACCCTTTTAGGTCTTTTCAGCAATTTTAGATGGGTTAAAACATTGGTCATTTTGGATTTTTAAGGGATGCCATCAATTCGAGTTTGTTGTTTGGTCATTCAGTGCTTTAAACGACAAATCTACTGACAGAAAATGCTGAATTGCGGTGTTCTTTTGTATACGGTGGTTCATTTTATTTGGGTTGAAATCATGCAGGAATCACAATTGCTCTCGAGAATTGTTTACTCTGTTTGACATAAGTGGAGATGTTGGCTCTTTGGCAAAAGTACGCAGGAGTGATGTGAATCCTGTATTTTTAGCACAGTGGAGAACCGTAAAAGCTAGTGCTTAGATTTATTATTGAAAACTGAGGTCTCCATAATGCACTTATAGATCCGATCTTTTACTAAAATTGCAATAAAGTTTGTGACCCTGGACCACAAAACCAGTCAGAAGTTGCACAGGTATATTTGTGGAAATAGCCAAGAATATATTGTATGAGTCAAAATGATCGATTTTTCTTTTATGCCAAAAATCATTAGGTTATTAAGTAAAAATTTCCTACTGTAAATATATCAGAAAATTATTTTTGTGAGTGCATATGTATTGCTAATGACTGCATTTGGACAACTATAAAGCGATTTTCTCAATATTTCGATTTTTTTGCACCCTCAGATTCTAGATTTTCAAATAATTGTATCTCTATCCTTATAAACCATTATCCTAATTATTATTCTAATAAACAATTTTTAAAGCTTATTTATTCAGCTTTCACATTATGTATGAATCTCAATCTCAAAAAATTGACCCTTATGATTCATTTTGTGATCTTTAATATTACTTTTGAGCAATGCTTTGTCATATCGAAATTTCTTTGTAGTTTTTTTTTCCATAATATTGGCGAATTAGAAAAAAGTAAAAGATTGTCTCTGTGATAGTTTTCTTTCAAACTTATTAGTAATTGCATACTCCATTATATTCTATTATGATAGTGATTATTGAAACCTGACTATTAGTAATACATCAGCTCAGTTACAGTTTATTTCGCATTTAATAATTAATTACTCTTAAAAACAAGTACTGTACATTCTCATTTTGAGGTACGCCGCTTTGGATCATTTTCAACAGCATATTTCACTGAGATTTATGATTTGTTTGTTTTATCAAGCTAGTTGAAAAAGTTAAAGATAAATATGTAGTCATGTGATTAAAGATATGCCTACTTTCTACATCTCACTGTTAATTTAAAAGTGCACTGTTGAATATACGTAACTTTTTAAGAAAAGCAAGTTAGCGGTTCAAAAATTTGTTTTACAACATAATGCCACGATATAAAAATGAGAGTGACTAAAGATCAGATCGTGTTTGGCAAAGTCTAAAGTAGTTTTTATAGTTTCACAGTTGAAACGTCCCTTTTTTTTTTTTTTTTAAAGCTCAAGATCACGTACAGTCCTGTCAGCAGATTGTATGTGTGTCTATAGTGTGTTTTTACAGTTCCTCCCAGTGTGCCAATTGACACCTGCAGGGGAGGACGCGGCCCTGGGTCACGACCCGACCTTTTGACCCTGCTGTGTTTTTACTGGGATATAACGGAACGGCGGACGCGGAGGGAGATCTTAACGCCCACAGCGTTCTTCTGCGTGCAGGAGGAGGAAGGAACACTTTATTTTAGTCCACACGTCTGAGACACGGGCGTATTTTCGTGGCGCTTTTCTCTACTTGCTTTCATTCCACTCATATTTTCTTTCTTGTCTGAGGAATGCGACTCGTGTTTGTGTGTGTGTGTGCATAAACGTTTGTGCATACGTGTGTGTGTGTTTGCATATAGGTGGATTCAGAGTCTTTTAGACACCTTGTTCGAAATCACACTACACTTTTTATATTAATGCAGAGGATCAGATTAATATTAATATTCAGAGTGATAATACATTTAATTGGTTGATATTGGTGTCTTTTATAGTGTTGTTGTTTTTGGCTTTTTATAAAAGCAGTAAACCACATGAGGTTGTGCATTACCTTGACTGTATTTAATGTACTTGGTTGGTATACATTTACCATGGTAAAATCTCTGTAATTCAAGCTATGTTGTTTTACGATCAAGCAGCGAAATAGTACAAAAAACACTTTTGATTGCAGTTAAACTGATCGCTTTGGTGGCATAGAATCGTTTAGTTGTTTTTAAAAGTGCACCACATGCATGCATTTTTAAAATGCAGTTTTATTTTAATCAGTGATGAATTTCAAAACATGTTTCAAATATGCTTGTTTACAACGGCAGTGTCTTGTCCGAGCGTCTGCGATCTTTGAAGCGTGCAGCACAGAATCATGTTGGAAAGGCTCTGGCACCAAATGGCTTTCCAAAAATACACTCTCAAACAATTCCAGCCAGATCCGTTGGCTCACACGGACCCGACACCACGTAAACTCTCGTTTCATTATTCTTCACAACGATATAACCCAGCCAGCACTTGAAAGGAGCAGTGCAAATATATCTCTTTTTTTTTTCCCCCCTCTTTGGTTTCATCTCAGTGTCTCTGACACACGGAGACTCGTCTCTATGGAAGCGGAATTCTTGGATCTCTTGGAACTTCAGAAAGTTGTCAAGGCATCTAATTGCTGAATGTCAGAGTTTGTTCAGTGACACCACCTTGAACCTTCAGCTTTGACAAAGACACAGTAGCGGCGCTCTGCCGTTGAGGAGTACGAGGGTTTGTGCGCCTGTCAGAGATTTTACGTCGCATACGAATAGTCGTGAACTTCAGAAAGCTCCAAATGAAGCCCTAATGGAAGCTGTTTATGCACTCAGCGGCTTGTTTGTTGTTGTTGTTTTTACGTTATTTGTTGATTCTTTTCAGGCGCTTTTCATATCTTCCTTTCGTAAACAAGTCAGACCAAAAAAAAAAAGAAAAAAAAAGGAATGGGTAATTTAGATTTTGCGTGATTTTTTTTTTTTTTTCCTCAGTGTCTCAAAATGATATTTTACATTGCGTACAGTACAAATAGTCATTAACTTTGGACATGTTTGTTTGTTTGTATGTCTTAATAGCCAATATTTATTTGTTTTTATTTTGTTATAGCTAATATGTATTTTTTTTCTGTTTTAAATCAGTAAAATGCTTTGTAAAAAAAGAAATCGAAGAGCTAATTTAGTTTTTGGTTTCAACACTGTATGATGTTTTTTTTATTGCAACCATCTGCAAGCATATGATGATGATTGTAAATCTCAATCTTCTAAACATCTGTCAAATCGCACAGATCTTGACTTGCAGAGTTTTCTCTCTCTGCGAACCTCGACAAAAGGCTGGCTTTCTTGTGGCATGTGTTTAAACGGTGTAAGGTTTAGCGCCTGGGGGTTCGGGTGATGTAATGTTATTTTTTGATGGGTGAGAATGAGGTGAGCAGAGGGCAGGGCGGGAATATTTGACAGCGTTGAAACGAGCCAGAGATATGATTACCGCGAGCGCGTTCAGCACGGCGTTCTCTCGTCCTGTGGGAAGCTCAACTCCTTCTGAACACACCATTGCACACAGTATACACTTCTATAGCTCATT
Source organism: Opsariichthys bidens (assembly GCA_037194245.1). Taxonomy (NCBI): domain Eukaryota; kingdom Metazoa; phylum Chordata; class Actinopteri; order Cypriniformes; family Xenocyprididae; genus Opsariichthys; species Opsariichthys bidens. The sequence continues at coordinate 10,059,179 of CM074305.1, read as the reverse complement.
ACAGACGGAATAAATCATCTACGGCAGCTCAGTTTCAAACCAGCACACAAACATTCATTTAACTGGTTTTAAGAGTGTGTGTGACGTGCTTGATGCCACAAAATAGATTCAATAGGGTGCCTGTTATGGTGATATAAAAACAGCTCCTATTTATGGAATTTTGTGCAGTTTCTTAAAATAGACAAATACTGTTGGCTATACTCTATACTATTTGTTCTATTGCTGAATAGTGAGTATACTATAAAATTTTCAATTTGCATAGAATACAACCTGGATGATCAAATTGTGCAGTATGCAGCACAGGATGTGCAACGCTGCATCCTAAAAAAGCGATGCGTTCTTTATGATTTAATAATAGATCATCCAGGATTTTTGACATCTATTTTTTGAGTGATCAGATCAAAATGCAAAACACTTGTATTTATTTCCAAGATATTACCAAGACTAGACGCTTACATGCAACATGAAGTGCAGAACGCCACTTTTTGAAACATTTTCAATGAATTAATTCCCACTTTTTTAGTTATTTATAGAATAGTATGCATTGTGCACTGTGCGGTAATTTGATCGGATACACATGTTAGGCCTTCAACAAGAAAAGACCTGAGAATGTTTTCTGCTTCCTTTTAAAAGTTTATTTTGCATGCACGATGCTTAGTTGCATTTTATTCCTCGCATTTAGCATTGCTTTTCCAGATCTGACCCTTTGGCCTTCGATTCCACATTAACTCCTGTTGAATAACACAAGTAGCGTTTTTCTACCGATTCCATTTGTGCTTTCTGATAAACCTTCAGGTGTTTGATTTCTGAAGACAAACAAAGCAAGTACGACTGCCTGAAATCATTGTTTTTGTGTGCCATCAATACGCTCTGACAGACGACTGGCCTGGTCTCACTGTTAATATGTGTTGCTTTGTCTCTCATTCTGATTTTTTTTTTTTTTTTTTTGAAACATGCTGATGCAGCATCTCCGCGGAGCGCGAACAAGCAGGATATGAGAATCACATCTGTTGGACCGGCTCATCATCCTTCAAGCGGAAACGCTAAAGCCTAATCCTGCACATAATAGAGGCGCACGCACACTCACTGGCAGCGCACGGCCGGCGTGGCGTTTTTTGGAGCGACTCTGCCAGGCTTTTGCAGAAATGAGATTAGGCGAGCACGCAACAGCAGTTACGGAGAGATCTGTCATCGTTTTCTCTGAGTATACACTGGAGCACAATCACATTACCTTATGAATTATGCAAATTGTCAGTGTCCTAATTGAGATGTGTTAATCATATTAAGAGGCTTAATAGCTTGAATTTAACTGTGATGCTATTTGGTAATTAAGCACGACGGCGAGTTTGGGGTGCCGCTGATTGAGCTGCTTGAGGAAGAGGATGTTGGAGTGCTTAAATGTCTGTCTATGTGCCTGAATTGGAGATACTTGGCCTTGAAAGTATTCATTCTTCTTTTAATATTAACTTCCTTCTTTAAATATTCTCTTTTATCTTTAAAATAAAAAGAATGATAAATAGAAAGTTAATTGCATTGCAATTATGCTCAATAATGTTATATATCACCCGCAAAGTCCTTGGTATAGGGTTCTGAGAATACTGTTCAGAGAAGAGTTTTGAGTAGAATATAAAAACAAATACTGGGCTAAATTATTTTCATGACATTTGGTTCCGTGTTTGGAGTGTCTGCATCTTTAGAGCATCTGAAAGAGTCGCTAGCAGAACTATTTAAGGAAGTAAAGTCATTAAAACATTAAATTCCTTACTATGCTTTTACCTAATATGGCTGAAACTAACATTTCAAAAAAAAAATTTTTAAATTCTCTCCTATATTTATATATGTATATGTATATGTATGTCTGTATTCACTTCCATTTAAAAAGTTGAGGTCAGTAAGATTTAAAAAAAAATTAATATTTTTTTTATTTATTTTTATTTCATTTACAAATAAATAAATAATAATAATTTATTTATTTGTAATGCAACACAATATATATATATATATATATATATATATATATATATATATATATATATATATATATATATATAATATATATATTTTAAATAATTGCTGTTCTTTTGAACTGTCTATTCATCAAAGAATCATAAAAAAGTATCACGGTTTCCAGAAAAATTTGAAGCAGCACAACTGTTTTCAACATTGATAGTCAGAAATGTTTCTTGAGCAGCAAATCCGCATATTAGAATGATTTCTGAAGGATCATGTGACATTGAAGACTGGAGTAACGATGCTGAAAATTCAGCTTTGACCACAGGAATAAATTACATTTTACAGTATATTCACATATAAAATTGTAATATTTCAAAATTTTTACTGTATTTTTGATTAAATAAATGCAGCCTTTGTGAGTAGAATTTCCTTCAAAAACATTTTAAACATCTTAAAGACCCAACATCTAAATAACAGGTTCATTGTCTACTACTGTAAATTCTTATCTATTATTTGTTGCAAGCCAAATATTTCCAATTCCTAATATGTGATTTATCAGCCAGCCCTAGTGATCACAAAGGCGAAACCATTAAAAAAATGGCAGATTTGCGTTCAACTGAATGCGCCTCGTAAACTGCCTCAGAATCTGTTCTTTTGTCAATAGATCGTATCTTCTGCTCAAACGGGCTCTGCTCACAGAGATATGAATGACCGGCGTTCGCTCGCGCTAGCATCACATTAGACGAGATGGCGCTCTGTGCATTAGACTGAGACGCCGTGGCGATTTTATCTGCCCGTTTGCTTTGTGTCGCTCCTTCCCAACAGCTCATCGTAAAGCTGGTAGGTGGAGACACGGTCGGCCCTCCGTTACTGCCAGCTTTCTTGATATGTTACGACTTTAATCAAATCTGAAAATTTGTAATGCACATTAAAGTGAAAGTGAAGTGCTTCTCTCGAGCGCCGTTGCCATACCAACCCCGGAGGAGTCGTCTGTCTTTAATACGCGGTTGGGAATCTCATTTCCTCCCCCCTCGCCATCACCGCCGCTACAGGCGGTCGGCACATAGAGAGAGGGAGACTAGAGGCCTCTCTCCACGTACTGGAAATGACACAAATTAATATACACTACTTAAACTAGACCAAGATTAATGGCTGCCTTTCGCTGCAGTTTAGTCCCACTGTCAGTTGCCGGGTGTTCCTTGGACAAAATCAACATTTATCCCACTTTTGCCCTGGGCTCTCAGGATGCAAGGATCTGAACCCCCGCCACGCTTTTCACCTCTCATCCAGCTCGTTCATACATCACCCTCTCTCTACATCCGCACCTCTTTCCAGCGTGTCGCATTACCGACGTGATAGATTTCCTTTTTTATTTGCATCTGATAGTTAACTAGGTAAAACGCTGCATCTAACACATCAGTATCTTGAAAGTGTGTGTGTGCGTTCCTTTTGTTTTTGTCTGTCACGTGGGATTGATTAGGCCTATATATGTTTAGAATCACGTTAAAGAGATAGTTCATCCCATAATGAAAATTATCCCTTAATTTACTCACCCTCTAGCCATCATAGGAGTATGACTTTCTTTTTTCAGATGAACATAATCGGAGATACGTTAAAAAATATCCTGCTTCTTCCCAGCTTTGTAATGGGAGTGAATGGCACCTGATTTTTTGAATCCCCAAAAAGCGCATCTATCCATTATAAACGTAATCCATAAGACACCAGTGGAAAGAGATAGTTCACCCCAAAATGAAAATTATCCCATATTTACTCACCTTCAAGCCATCATAGGAGTATGACTTTCTTTTTTCAGATGAACACAATCGGAGTTACGTTAAAAAATATCCTGGCTCTTCCCAGCTTTGTAATGGGAGTGAATGGCACCTGATTTTTTGAATCTCCAAAAAGCGCATCTATCCATTATAAACGTAATCCATAAAACACCAGTGGGTTAATAAATGCCTTCTAAAGTGAAGCGGTCGTTTTTTGAAAGAAAAATGTCCATGTTTAAAACTATACACTAGAATCACTGGCTTCCGGTATCGGCTGTACGCAAGTCGAAGTTCTGGCGGAAGAGTGACCTCTGACCTGACGTATAACGAAGGATGTAGGAGTAGCGCAAGCTCAGGTGAGAGTAGACGCCTCTCGCGGTTCATATTAAAAGAGCTGGGGCAACAAATCTCAAGCTTCAACATTTCTCTTTAAAAATTCATGTTTTAGACTTCTAATTTGTGACCGGCGTTTTGTTTTGCTCTATCCTCTGCGCTTCCACGTTCATCAATACATCATGCGTCGGGTCAGAGGTCAGTCTTCGCCTGTTTCCAGAAGCCGGTGATTATAGTTATAAAATTCTAAATATTGATTTTTTTCTTTCATAAACTCATATACACCTAGGATGGCTTAAGGACTTTAAGCCCGATTGTGTTTGTGGAAACTTTTAAAAAGTTTTGGGTCTGTAAGATTTTTAAATGTTTTTGAAAGAAGTCTCTTCTGCTCATCAAGGCTGCATTTATTTGACCAAAAATATAGTAAAATCAGTAACATTGTGAAATATTATTACTATTTCAAATAGATGTTTTCTATATGAATATATTGTAAAGTTTAATTTTACTCCTGTGATGCAAAGCTGAATTTTCAGCAGTATTACTCCAGTCTTCAGTGTCACATGATCTCTTTAAGAACTCAAACAGTAATGTAACATTTTTCATGAAGTACGTTTGAAGCATTTTAAGTTTAAAGTTCAAAGTCATGAAATTTGATATTTAAATGTTAAAAGTATGTTTTAAGCTATTTAGAGTCTCTTAGGATTCACACGTTTTTCAACAAGGCCCCTTTTTGAGTTTTGATTTATTGGATTTTGATTGGTGTGCAATGAAAGTCAAGAGAGATTTACAGTGCTGGAATCTAAATCTGAATCTAACAAAACAATGTATGAAACAACCAGCACTACTGCAAACATTTCAGGTCAGTAAGTTTTTATTTTATTTTAAGGAAATTAATACTTTATTGTTACAAAAAATTGTATTCCAAATGAATGTGGTTCTTTTGAACTTTCTATTCATTAAAGAATCCTGTATTAAAGTATCACAGTTTCCACAAAAATATAAAGCAGCACAACTGTTTTCGACATTGATTATAATCAGAAATGTTTCTTGAGCAGCAAATCGGCATATTAGATTTCTATATGATCATGTGACACCAAAGATTGGAGTAAATTATTTTTTGTTTATATTCACCAAGAAAACAGTTATTTTAAATTGTAATAATAATATTTCACAATATTACTGTATTTTTTGGTCAAATAATTTTGGCTCCATGGTGAGCAGAAGAATTTTACATTAGTGTACTAGCTTAAAACCACCATCTCTCTCTCTCTCTCTCCTGCTGTATGGATTGCCTGACTATGCAAATCGCTCATAATTAGACATGCTAATATATGGCAGTAATAAGCCACTGTCTGTCGTTATGTCTGCCAGTCTCTCCATTGTGTCCAGCAAAAAAATGTGTCTTTAAAAATAACACTTCCCACAGTCCTCTGTCATTCAAATAGACATGTCACAGCTTGCATAAAAACCATCAAACGATTCTCAATAATTGCCTCATTTATGCACATTTCACTTTTTTTCCCCCTTTTTTAAAATTTTAAGACATCGATTCAAATGTAACTGATATTTATGGATTAATGCTAGACATTTTTTTTCTGTTCTTTTTTGACAGCTTGTACATATATTGTTGACAATAGATCTATGGACATTTGCGCCAATTAGTACACTGGTCCATTGTGAAAGTGTTTGGTCTCATGTGTCTCTTTTACCATCTTAAAATAGTCCCCTCGACACAGTGCTCGTGGCACGGAAATGTTTTTTTAAGGAAGCATGTGGAGCCTTGTGCCCCCTGAAAGGAAACAAATGTTTGGGAGAAGCAGAGAGCGGCGGTTTTGGCTGCTTTCCCGGCACAGACGCAAGTGCCATCACAGGCTCCGGAAGACTGAAGTTCTTTCTGCACATGCAAGAACCGGTTGCAGCGAGCAGAACCGCATGCAATGCACAGTTGCATCATTTAATGCCGGAAGTCGACATTCTATGGTCCATAACCACTTCTCACCTTGCTTACATATATGGAGATGAGCTATTTTCTCTCAGATCTTGCTTTGGAAGGTAGTTCTGCTCAGTTAAATCCTAGGAGTTTTTGGAAAATGCCGTTGTCGCTTTCTAACTAACTCGGCACTTTGGAAGTCTGCGTCCTCATGCGACCTCTGTGCTGTCATGGGATGTGGAAGATGAGGCAGGTGCTTGTCATTTGAGTGGTCAACTAAGAACAGACGGCAGGCCGCTTTGTGTTATATGAAAGCCTTTGATCAGCAGCTGTGAAATGTGTCTCCTTTCTACAAACCGATTCCTTTCAAAACAGATTTTAAGGTACAAGATGTGCTCGAGATTCTTGGAGTATTCCAAGTCAGTTAAGTTGTGTTGTGTGCCGTCTTTCTTTGGCGTTTTATGACTGGTGGCCCAGAATACAGGCATGAGTCATGTGGACTGAGAGGAGCTGCTCTTCTCTGCTCAGTCATGCTTCATTTACCACATCCAACACCGGCAAATTAAGCTCAAACAGAACCCTGTTTTATGACTGATGCATAAATTGTGATTTCGCTCTCCTAATGTAAAATGCAAGCCAGATTTTGGGGCATCAATAAAAACTTTCTATTTGCTTCCAAGTTCGAACTCTGCGGGCGGATTCGCGCTAGAGGTTTTGGTGGGTTTGTTTGTTGTCAGAGTTCAGTTCATTTGGTCCGTTTGTGAATGCTGTGTTCTGAATGTGGAACAGTAAAGATGTGCGTTCGATGATCGTTAAAGTAAACGCGAGACCGTTTCCGAATTGTGCCAATGAGCGATTTATAAATCAGCAATATGCTGTGCAGTTTATTTTTATATTTTCGGTTTTCACTTTAGTTTTAGTTAAAGCAAAATTTACATTTTTATTATTTAGATCAAGTTGGTTATTTTGGTACTTCAGTTTAATAAAAGAAAATGTGAAATAGCAACTGGCTGAAACAAAAAAACTGAAGTTGATTTCGTTTTAGTCAATGTTTTTGTTTCAAGTAATGAACATTTTTTTTAGTTAACGGTAATTACCATTAAAAACGTTGTGCAAAAAGGTTACTAAATACATCTCATTTTAATAGTTCATGTTTTGTTTTTCATTAAATCATTAATTATAATTAATTAATTTCACTGATTTAATTATCACAAAGCAGTCTAAATGTTTCTCGTTAGCACACATAATGATATAAATGTATATTTTGATTGCCTGTATATCGGTGCAAAAAAAGTGTGTGCACTAGAGCTGTACGATTAATCGTAAAAAGGTCGCGATCTCGATTCAAGCACCCATGCGATCTTATTCATCCGCGTCTTTTAAACCTTTGACAAAATCACACCGGAACATTCAAATCTGTGTTCGTGCTGCCAGAGCCAGAGGAGAGCAGTTTTGAACCACGCATTAGTTATTTCTGTGTTGCAAATATTCAAATTATCTCAGAAATACTGCGATATAAGATTAAGTTAGTTTATAAACGCCGATGTCCACGACAGCGATCAAAATAGAAGAAACAAACCTGGCGCGTCAAATAACGGTAGTATCAATTACATCTTATTCCACTTGGTGGCGACAAGTGACTTAAATTTTTTTAGTCATTGAATCATTCATTCTGAGGATTCGCTCAAATACACTAATTCATCCAGTATTTGACTCATTGAATTCATTCAAAACCATATTTTAAAAAAAATAATTCATTTTCCAGCAATTTATATTTACAGAACCTCTTGTAAATTGCATGTTATTTTGATTGGTTGTGTATTCAGAATCGTGGGAGAATTGGGATCTCTATTTGAAACAAAAAAAAAATCGTGATTCTCATTTTATCCAGAATCGTGCAGCTCATGTCAGTTTTTGTATTTATACAGTTGTGTTCAAAATTATTCAACCCCCCAATGCTGTAAATGGTTTTAGAGAATTTAGACTACATTTGTAATTGAATTCAGAATGAAATCCTACAAGGACTTCTTAAAGAAGCATATGCAACTAAAATGACATCAATTGGTTTTGTAATACAGTAGTAAATGTTTCTTTTGTGAATTCTTCATTGACACAATTATTCAACCCCTTAAAGACTACCACTCTGAAGAACAGAGGTCCATTGAAGTGTTTTCAATCAGGTATTGAAAGCACTTGTGGATGTCAGGGAGCAGCAATAAAGCCTAATAAGCACCAATTAGGCAGCTTTAAAATGACTGTGATACTCAGCTCCTTCTAGACATTTACTGGTGTGGTTACAAACATGGTGAAGTCAAGAGAATGGTCCAGGAAGACAAGAGAAGAGGTGATTACTCTTCACAGGAAGGGCAATGGCTATAAGAAGATTGCAAAGATGTTAAACATACCAAGAGACACCATAGGAAGCATCATTCGCAAATTCAAGGCAAAGGGCACTGTTGAAACGCTACCTGGTCGTGGCAGAAAGAAGATGCTGACTTCGACTGCTGTGCGCTACCTGAAGCGTAGAGTGGAGAAAAGTCCCCGTGTGACTGCTGAGGAACTGAGAAAAGATTTGTCAGATGTAGGTACTGAAGTTTCTGCTCAGACAATACGGCGCACCCTGCGTAATGAAGGCCTCCATGCCAGAACTCCCAGGCGCACCCCCTTGCTGTCTCCAAAGAATAAGAAGAGTCGACTGCAGTATGCCAAAAGTCATGTGGACAAACCACAGAAGTTTTGGGATAGTGTTCTGTGGACTGATGAAACAAAATTAGAACTGTTTGGGCCCATGGATCAACGCTATGTTTGGAGGAGGAAGAACAAGGCCTATGAAGAAAAGAACACCTTGCCTACTGTGAAGCATGGCAGGGGGTCAATCATGCTTTGGGGCTGTTTTGCTTCTGCAGGTACTGGGAAGCTTCAGCGTGTGCAAGGTACCATGAATTCTCTTCAGTACCAGGAGATATTGGAGGACAATGTGATGCAGTCCGTCACAAACCTGAGGCTTGGGAGACGTTGGACCTTTCAACAGGACAATGATCCCAAGCATACCTCCAAGTCCACTAGAGCATGGTTGCAGATTAAAGGCTGGAACATTTTGAAATGGCCATCGCAGTCACCAGACTTAAATCCGATTGAGAACCTCTGGTGGGACTTAAAGAAAGCAGTTGCAGTGCGCAAGCCTAAGAATGTGACTGAACTGGAGGCTTTTGCCCATGATGAATGGGCGAAGATACCCCTAGCTCGCTGCAAGACACTTGTGTCAAGCTATGCTTCACGTTTAAAAGCTGTTATAACTGTAAAAGGATGTTGTACTAAGTATTAAGATTGAATGTCACTTGGGGGTTGAATAAAACTGATAATGATGTGAGCAGAGAAAAGACATTTGTGGTTATTTCATTATAAATGTTATGTTATATTTGTCTGACCTACACGTGCCTCTTTGATTTAATTGTAAGCAGGATGACTGAATGATCAAAATCAATGTCAAACCGGCCAAAACAATCAATTTCAGTGGGGGTTGAATAATTTTGAACACAACTGTAAATACCGATTTGTTCCTTACTTTTGATGTAGGATGAAATCCATGGAATTTATTGATCAAATCAGATCGTAAATAAGTTTTTATAAAAGAGGCCCCAGATCCAATGTGATCTTTATGATCCACAGTCGGTACACCAACTTGCGTAAGTGAAATGTCATCGACAGTGTGTAATGCATGTATTTTCATTTGCATTTTTAGTCAGTTTTATTGAATCTTTTGTGTTTAAAATGTATCCGACCGCGTTTGGTCGTCCACGGATGTGCTCATGTCTGAGCCCGACGCTAGAGAATGAGAAACCGCGCTAAAAAAATGAAAGTTCTTCATAACTTCCAACATCTGCAGTATTATTCTGGTGGTCTGTAGAGCGGCTGCGTTTGTAAGAGAACCAGGCAGTGTTCTTAATGAAAGTGCCAGTCAGCATTGTCATTATCTGCTCGTGCTCTGACTGAATTCATCAGCTTTCTCCTGTTTACCTCTTGAGATGTAGATCACCTCCAACTTCATCTCCTGCAAGATAAAGGCTGGAGGTTAACGTAACCTTGATAAAACACTCATCTCGGTGAGATTCATGTGCTCAATCCATCTTCCACCATCATGTAGTGTATGAAAATGAAGCCGCCGAGAGCGACACAATACGGAGCAGTTAAATGGGCCATTTCAGATGTTTTGTGTAGCACACAGACTAGGAAATCTCCCCCGACGTGCCTGCGCAGTCCATTTCCACCACTTTCAGTCGCCTCTTATCTTCTTTCCTCTCGTTACCCATCGCTCCTCTGCTGTAAACCCACCTCACCTCTTTTTTCCCCCTCTTCTTTTCTATTCACAACCCATTTGTGTTGCCAGCGAGCAACACAAATTAGGAATATACAGCCTGGTGTCAAAACGAGCGCTCATAAAATATTAACAGCGTGTAGGAAATTTTACATGGCAACATTCTTTTTCATTTTCAGGTCTGTCAGCACAAGCTGTGCTGCAGCTATTTGTGTGCTTGCATCTACTTTAATGCGGCTTATTTGGAGCCATTTTCCCACACCATCTTTTTTTATGTCTTTTCAGAGTCAAAGGTAGAGCATTTTAAAGAGCTCCATTAATTCAAATTTTTTTTGTCAGCGATTTCAACACTTTTGGACTAAATGTCTTGTTTAGCCAGACTTTATGCCAGTTGTCTATAGCCACTTTGCAGTTTATTGCCTCTTTTGAGGACTGGAGGTTTGTTACTGCCACAGTAAAATGCAAAAATGCACATTAAACATGCACAATGGGAGGGTGTGCTTGCAATGCATTGGCCAAGCAACAATTTTTTCCTCATAAGCCATCATCGGAGCAGTTTGGAAACTTGTGAACCTGTGCACCCTGGTTCACGGAAACTGTCTAAAGCCAGCCAATCAGATTGGAGCTTTGCCACATTAAAATATGTTTTAGCAAAATATGCAAGATCTGTGATCAGGCTTTTTCCTCCAAAACTTTAATGATTGGATGAAAGTGGTGTATATACATGTCTCAACCGCTACAGCTGTTGTAGGTCTTGTCCAACTATTGGATGATGATGATGATGATGATGATCACAAACTTTCTTTACAACAGAAGATATTTTTACATGCAATTGTAATGCATGTTCAAAAAGCACCATGAAATATAATATAAATATCATAAAAGCAATCCTTAAAACTATATACTATATTCCAGGTGTTCTGAGGTCAATAGCTTTATGTAATTGTCTTTTTGCTATGATAATCTTCCTCTCTGGTGAGCTGTTGACCACTCAGTAAGTTATTTAGAAATCATTCAGACTGATTTTGTGAACTGAATCAACAGGTACATTACAAAGTTCAGGCTTGTTCACAAATTGGACATGTTACGTCTCATGGTAGTGCCAGGGAAACAAAGCTGTTGGATGACTTCAGAAAACTTGGAATCTTTTTGGTTTTGCGTCCTTTTTGAAGCTTAAAAACTCCAGTGCTCGTTCATTGTATATGCATATATTTTTTTAATTTTAAAAACATTATTACCAACGTTTAAACAGTTTTTGCTGTGTAATGCTTTTTGTAAAAACCATGATACATTTTTCAGGGTTCTTTGATAATATTTATTTGAATTTTTTAATGTGCCCTTGCTGAATACAAGTATTAATTCCTTTTTTTTTTTTATCTTACTTTACCACAAACTTTTCAATGGTAGAGTATCACTGTTTCCACAATAATATTAAGCAACATTATGAAATGTTTCTTGAAAAATCAGTATATTACAACGATTTCTGAAAGATCATGTGGCACTGAATACAGGACTAATGATTCTGAAAATTCGGTTTTAAGTACAAGAATAAATGACATTTTACAGTATATTCAAATTGAGAACAGTTATTTAAAAATGTAATAATGTTTCACAATTTTTTTGCTTTTACTGTATTTTTGATCGAATAAATACAGCCATGGTGAGCAGAAGAGACTTTTGACCGCTAGTCAAATTTAGGCCCATTTCAAAATCTTATTTTTAAAATCGTACCATTTCTCGTTTTGTGCTCCATGGAAGAAACTCTTGACATGATTGTGAGTTAACCATGACACTGGTGAACTATCACATGTATTGTATCTAAATCACATTGTGAGCTAACCTATTTAACACGAGAGTCTGGCCCGATTCATCTCCTGGTCTTCAGATGATGGATTTGGTGTCTCTTTATCTACGTGCTTCATGACGCCTCTCTTGAGTACGTCTGTCCAGGTGGGAGGGGATGAACCCTGAACTTTCCTTTTCATGGGATGACGCCAATAAAGAACGAGATGTCAATCATACACCACGGCTGTGGTGTGTGTTGGAGCCTGTCCAGCTGTCCTTCAGTCCCTCAAACCGTCACTCAACGTCCCACCATCCAGCCTCTCAACACCGGCGCCAGAATCTCAATGATGTTCTTAAGAAGTCACATTCCCTTTGATAGGATGTGAATTACGGCCGTCCTTAAGTAGGTGTTGAGGACCGCCGTGCTGACGGTACTTTTATTAATCAGCTCTGACACGTTTCATTGTTATTCTTGTCCACTGACATGTCTCATTGTTTTGATTGGTTCTTTGCTGCCTGTTTTGAAACAGACGGGTGAAATTGAAAGAGCATCAAGTGGAAAAAGTCTCTCTGAATGTCTGTGATCTCGGGTCAGAAGCATGAAGAGTAGAGCATTTAATTGGCACTAAACCAGCACATTCGTTGTGTGTTGGATAACAAGTGGAATTGAAAGAACAAAAATGAGCAGCGGTCAGATATACAATTGGACCATATGCTGTTTTGATGCGTTCATGCATTGATGCTTGGTATTTTGAGACGTTGATAAACTTTGATACAAGAATTATTGATTCCGATGTCCTTTATACACCACAATGAACAATGTTGTTTTGTTTGTTTGTTGCACAGCTGGACCAAACGATGATTTGAAGCAATAGACGGTTTTACATCCACTCTTTTTTCTTTTTTTTTTAAAATTTTGCTTAAAAATATTTTGAAAATCGTTATTATGACGTGCTGTTCGTTCAAATCATTTTGGGCAGAATAAATTGGAAGTGTTGGGAAATGTCATTCCTTTCCATTTATCGACAAATACCTAGAAGCTTTAGTGCTAGTGCGCCAAAATGAAGAGCAGAGAATGATGGGAAATGTAGTCACTGTTCTGTACACAATGTGTACAAACCTATTTGTACAGTGAACATTCGTAATTAAAGCTTATCATTATCAGTACCAATTTGCATTCCACTTTTTAATGCACAAGCCTCCAAAACAGAAAGTTGTTTCTGATTGGTTAAAAAAGGCTGATTGCTGGAGTATCTTTTACTGTAAACACATCATATCTGCTGTTCACAGAAGCAATGGCTTTTCATGTTTTTGCACATATAATAACATTTGCACCAATACAGCGATAAACTATGTGATCTCAAACATTGGAAATGACTTTTTCCTCATCCGCCTGGATGATCTGTCCAATCCAAAGACAACATTTTATTTTTGATTTCTGAGTGACGGGCGTAAGGGGCCGTTCACACAGAACATGCTTTGTGAAGTTGCACAATAGTATCCAACCACAGAACCACAGCGCTGACAAATGGAAAATGGCGTTTTTAAAAATGCAGCACCAGTAAGACGTTGAAAAAAAAAAACAGTAGATCCTCAGAACAATCCTCATGTTTACATACACAATTAAAATTCCTTTTCACACATGATACCGAAACCGGTATTTGTAAAAGCCCCAATTATTTAGATTTTTTTCCACCTTATTTTTTAGCATAAAATAACGTCAAAAGAGCGTGATGGAGTGCAACAGTCTGTTTTAAAACTCAGAAGCAAAAACTCATTTTCCCTTCACAGGAAAATAAGGAAAAATCATTTTTTAATGACAACCTCACTATGAGCTACGAGGTTGTTACATAAGCCCACATTATTTCAACTTAGTTTTAAAATGATTCATTTAACAGCGGAATTCGTAGTAAAAAACTACATTACCCATGATGCAGTACAGCAAATTTGAGACACCCACTCCCATGAAGCGCCGCAAATGACATAAAAAGTCTTAAATGCTTGAATATATATGCATATTTTGCAATAAACTTTGTTTTTATGTATATAAATATATAGCATCGACATTATAAATGACTAGTTTTATATTTCTCCTTTGTTTTTAATTCGATTATACTGTTCACAATGCTTCATGGGATTGTAGTTCTTACCCTCAATAAAGCCGTTAAGTGCACAGTCTTGTACGTTTATATTTTTGCCCGATTTTCAAATACTTTTTTGCTTCAAGTGAAAGTTTGTAATGTTATGATCCTCCTCGTAGCTGATTGACTTGGACATTTACTGCATTCTTCTAGTTTTTACTTACAGCAGCTAATGAATCTGAAGTCTCACGCAATCACTGAAAATAGCTTACTTCAAAGTTGCAAAATAAGGTGGATAATTAGCAAAATTTTTGTTTAGATCAATCCTGTTCCTGGAGATCCAGGGTTCAGATCCAGGGTTCAGATCCAACCCTGATCCATTACATTGTCTATAAATATCAAGTGCTCCTGAAGATCTAAATTAGCTGCTTCAGTTGCGTTTGATCAGACTTTGCAGGAAGGCATATCTCCAGGAACAGGATTGAACACCTCTTGTTTAGATCTTTTACTTGATCTTCCTGGATGAAAAAACATCCTTAAGATCTCATATTGGAGTGTGTTTATTCTGATCCGTTGAGCTGGACGAGTTAATGAACAGAATCGTCTTCTATCACAAACTCCCCAAACACACTCGTAGCACGGCACTAATGATGCAGTGGAGCTCAGGTAGCTGTCAGGCTGCTGTGATTAATTAAATCCAAAACTAGGCCAATTTGTCACTTTCTGTGGTGTGGTCGGATAAAGAGACTCGTGTTGCCGTCTCTTCTCTCTTCCATACGTTACTCCTTCCATACGCGGCCGGGAGATTTTTCATGACGTCTTAATTGCTGCATTGGAAGGGCTCAGCGAATGTGAAATTCCTTTTAAAACACGTCTAGTCGTCGGAGCAGCCAAGCCAAACACGCGTTGAATTGCCTGACCTACACCTAAAGGTGACTTTTTGCCAAAATGACTCTTTACTTAATAAATCAAGAGCCGACTCCTGATTTATTAGGAATGTGAATGAGACGGTTGGAGATATTCTTCTAAATGTCACAGCCTGTGTTGTTTGATCTCTTTGCTCATGTACAGTCGCTCTCTGACTCCCTGTTAAATCTGTCAGCGCTCAGTCCCGATCACGATATGCAAGTGTCATCCAGAGGGTCCTGTTGAAGAAAGACAGGTGTCTACTGTACACATCCGTCATTTTAGTCCGGTTATCCGGGCAGATGACTGTCAAGACCGTTCCTTCTGTGTCTGAGGATAAGAGGTTCGGAAAGAGAGGTCATCTCACAAGGTGTGGGTTCGGTTTGAGGGACGTTGTCTTGTTGACTGCCGACGCAGCAGTGACGATCTGCTTCCATCCACTGTCCTGGTGGCAGAAATTCCAGTACAGACGCACATAAAATGTACAAAAAGCTACACACATTTCCACAGAATTGTAACGCCTTCATATATTATTGCATGTTCTTTTTTTGGATGAGAAATGCTTTGTTTTTGCGCTATAGAAAAATTTGCAAACTTTTTGTACTGTTTGTTTCATTAAAAACTTTCAGTAATATATATATATATATATATATATATATATATATATATATATATATATAATATGAAAGTGTAAATTAACTTGCCACCAATGCAGGCCTCACTGAGCCATCGGATTTTATGAAATATATCTTAATTTGTGAACAAAGATGAACGAAGGTCATACTGGTAAGGAATGACATGAGGGTGAGTAATAAATGACAGAATTTTCATTTTTGGGTGAACTAAACCTTTAATATTCTGAATCAGTTCATGTATCATACTTTTCATATTCGTTCGTTATTGAAAAACTGACGTTTCACTGTTGTTTAATTGAACAAAACTGAAAATCATTAAGAAGACCTTTGTCTTAATAATTTTAGTGATTCTTAGTGATTTGCTACTTAAATCTACAACATTTAAAAAAAAAAAAAAATCTAATATTTGATCAAATAAAAATCGTGTCAAGGATCAGCCAAATTTCCACGTGCATCTTGAAATTGGAGTGGATGTTACGGAAAGTGCTACAGCTAGTTTTTGTGCCATTTATTGTTTTGGAGAAAAATAAAAATGAAAGGTGCCATCAAATATCGCATATTGGATAGATTGATCGCCTTGATCATCCGCATTTTCAGGATCCTACTCTAATACGGTAAAATCGACAACATTATTAACTATGTTTACATATTACTTGATGTTTTGGAAGCTGAAGTTTGTGATTATGGCAAAGCGCCGTTACATTTCTGACACGCTTGAGGTGTTTGGCCAATCACAACTCTGGATCAGCTGGCCAATCAGAGCACTCTGGACTTTTCGGAAGGAGGAGCTTTGCAGAAATCAGCGCATTTCAGACAGACAGAGAATAGAGGAGCTACAATAATGTAAAATGTGAAGGATGTGTTTTTGAGCTTTGAAGTAGCAGTAGATATTTTCTTCAATTTTTAGTGGAAGAATATTCAGTAATATTATCGATTTTAGCTGCACTGATACTATCAGATGAAAACATTTTGGAAAAACTGCATTTAGCTGGATAATTACACTAATCATCTCATTGAACTGAACTGAATCGATATTGAACTGAACTGAATAATGACACTATTATCTTCTGTGGAGCTGCTTTACAGCTGAAATTGAATTTTGTTTCACAATTGATTAATTTTAACACTAACATTGTTATTAACATGGTTATTTTCCTGTTTATTAGTGTGAAGCCGCTTTGAAACAATTTGTATTAGCACGATATAAATAAATGACACTTGACGTGCATTCGAGTGTAACGGATTATCGAAAATAAACGAATGTTGGTTGTGGACTTGGTTCAAACCATCAGTTGTTGATTCGATTTTGAAATGTGGGTTGAACGTAAAAATGCACTCAAAAAGGACTAAATGATTGGAGAAGTCTGGCATACGTCAACCAGAGAAAAGAAACGTTTCACTGGAAGGTCGAGTTTAAACATTATGAGGTCAAAAAATGGACAAGAAGATCTGTAACATGCCATTTCATGTTGACTTTAACATGTTCTGCTAAGTATGAAGTGCATTGCAGGAATCCTTGAATGAAAGAAACCCTTTCATTTTTCCAGGAAAAACCCATTTTAGCATGTTTACATTCCTCAGAATTCTCAAGATTTTCCACCAAAATGAGCAAAATTAGGAAATACGATCAAACCTGGACTCGCTCTTCACAAATGCAAAATGTTTGAATTCGTTCTTTCGTGCATGTAAACAGACGAGAAACGTCTAACAGAAGTTTAACTTGTCACTTTATGGGCAATTTCAGGTCTTGACTCTCCTGCTGTTCAGACTGGCAGAATATGACACGCTTCCACTCAGAGGTGACACGAGCCGGTGGGAGCCAAATGACTAATGCAGAGCTGCATGTAGATCGCCCCTCTCTCTTCTCTCTCTCTCGCCGTGGCCAACACACACATTTCCATTTCCTGCATGCATGTTTCTTTCCTTGGCATTTCAATTGATCTGTAGTGAAGCTGACAAAGACGGCTGTGTGTTTAATATATTCCAGGGGGCACATTAACAGCAAGGTCCGAGCGGCGCTTTCACGTTAATAATTTAATTGCAGGCGTGAATGTAGATGTTGTTGCTGGCGCAGATGTATGGTGATGGATTTTTCTTGTCTTGAATGTGGGTTCACTCAGGGTTGGACAATATGACCAAATTTTACAGTAGATTTTACACAGTAATAGAATAATTTTTGGATGATAGTTAATGAATAATAAATTATATTTTAAATACATTTATTTAATTAAACAATGTTATATTATGTAATTATACTATAATATAAATATGAAATATTTTGAAGAAATTATATTTATTATCATATGCTATGTCTAATACATAACCCAAAGAATTAAATGGAAATAAATGGATATTTTATTTTTTATTTAACGGACACAAACCAAGTTCATATTATTCTTATCAAATACGTCTGACATAAAAACTGCTTCACAAAAACCCCCAAAAGATTCAAAAATGATGAAAGAAATGTATTTTTCCAGTGATTTAAGTTTTATAAATGTAACTATTTATTGAACAGTGTAATGTATTTTTATATGTTCAGTATTCAATATAATTTTGTTGTGGGATTTTTGTCATTTTGTTTTAATATATATCGTGTTTTTATTCATTATTTGATTAATTTTATTTCATTTTAGTATTTAAACCAAAGTGAGAAGTGTTGCTTTGGCAACTAGCGGAAATAAAATAAATAGTTTTTAAAAAATATTTTATTTATTTTTATTTCAGTTAATATTCATTTTGCTTAAAGTAACCAGATTATAATGGTAATAATAACCCTAGTCTTTTTATTATTAAAAAAATCTTCTCTATTCTCTATCAGATTCTGAGTTCTGATTGGATGAGCCACATTCCGACAGCCAAATTTGGGCTCCGCCTCTAATAACCGGCTCTCTCTTGACTTGTTTGACGCATGTCTCTGCATCTGCACATTCCTCCACGTTTATTAGTCAGTATCTTGTGTAAATAGCAAAAAGTTCTCCTGCCCACTCAGAGCCCTGCAAAGTCAATGCCTATACCACCGTATAAGTGCTACAGGAACTCATGTCACCCAGACCTCTTTTCGCTTTCATCAGCCCTTAATAACATGCAGCTCGGAATCACGCCGAGGGTCCCGGGGCGTCTGGTGTGATCTTTCGGGGGCTGGAGGTCTTCAGACCCCTCGCTCGCCGTCCCTTTAGCCCGAACCTTCACTGCTGACAGCGCTCATGTTTATTTCATCCTGTGTCTGGGCTGTCTCGTTTTTCTCCAGCCTCCGATGTCATTAACGCCGGGAGAGAGGACCCTGCAGTGGCGCGGCTAATGAATTCCACTGCGGCTTCTCTCTCCTCACCTCGTTACCCCGGCTCAGGGTGTCAAATTAAAACTGCTGGAGAAAAGAGCGCGTGTGTGTGGGTGGGTGGGCGAGTAGTCATTGTGGCTTCAACATTGTGGTCAATAATCAACAGCGTGTGGTTGCTAGGCTGGAAATTGCGGTCGTGCTTGGGGAATGAGTCAGGCTGATGGTCGTAGTGGGCTGAAGATGTTGATTGTGGCACAAAAGTAATGAGTTCCTGGCCAAGTCAGGTTTTGAGACGCTTACTGAGGGAATCACATCGAGATATTGTGAGTGCACTGCACTAGTTTTCCTGGCTCTGTCTCATTCCACTCCATTCTCGTTCCCTAGATAGGGTGTTGCGTCAACTATGGACACTTTTGGCCCTGAAAAGTTGAACATTTATTTTTAAACTCACGAGTTTATTTAATTTAACCACTAACCATGTCAAATCACCTTTCATTACGTGTAGGAAATTAAATTTGAATAAAGTAATACATGACTGAAACACCTTTTTTTTTGTGCTTGTTGTTGAAGAATCGTCATAAACACAAATTTGGACACTAGAAAGTCAGTGTCCATAGTTTTGAGCCAGAGAACAGATAGAGACACATTCACAATAAAATTAGCTTCTCAAAGTAATATCATACATGTCAAAAGCAATGTATTTAAAGATCACATTCTGTTCATCATAAAATGAGAGAAGCCTCTTCATACAGTGTTATTTAGGTCATTTGTCTGTTTTTTGATGGAATAGTTAGCGCTTAGCATGGCCTGCTAATTGGGCTGATGTAGTTGTCATGAAAGAAGCGTGACGGATGCGGACGTGTTATTGAGTTGTGCGGTGACGTTTCACTTCTGCTTTTCCTGCTGATATAAACAGCTTAAGGTGATTTGCTGGTCTAGCTGGTCAGCCATTTGCCGACAATTGCCCAAAACTGCTTTAAAACCATCAACCCAGATCAGTTGGACCACCGATGTGACCAGCGAGATCACCTTAAGCTAAGATGTCGAGAAAAACAGCCAGTGCTTTTTTTCCAATTGGATTAGATTACCATACAATCACTATCATGATGCCATCATAGGACATTTTGTAAGGAAAGTGCTCAATACAAAAGCTTTCCTTTATATTTTAATGATGCGAATGATTTCAGTGTTTTGACGCAGGTAAAAGGGTGTGGTGCGTGTTTTGTTCATGAGTGTGCGTGCCTGTGCGTGTGTGGAAATCAAGCAGAAATGGCCCCTGTATCTCTTTTTCTGACAGCGCTGGCAGATGGAAAATGGTGTCAATCAATTCATCAGAGTTGTGTGTCTCCTTTGGGAGTGTGTTTGTGTGTGTGTTAAGGGTCATTGGGGGTGGGGCTTTGAGATATAGAGAGATTCCTGTCTGGTAATGAAGACTCCGGTTGTGTTCATAATCAAGGAATAGCTTCCTACATACTGAATACTGCTCTTGTATACTTTATACTATATTATTCTTCAAAAATAGAATGTGAAGCAGAGCACATTATTTTAAATAAATGTGTCAGAGGAGTCTCATAAAATATATAATATATATGACACTACATGCAATGAGACAGTTAAAATGTTTTATTTTATTTTATACTGGGTGCATGTAAACCTATTGTAGGAGACGTCAAAAGAAAATTAGGAATCCTTAAAATAGCGTAATAACTTTTTGCAGCATGATCAAATAATGAGTTACAGAGGATACTTTTAATTATTTTTAATTCATTCATTCATCATCATGCCGGAAATGTAAGGTCCAGTGCATTATGGGACATGTTATCCAGTGCAGTGTGCTGTTGTATACGGCACAATTTTGCAAATGTAACAAGTCTTCCAGGTTTTCCATGCATTCATAAAATGTGCACTGTATAGATTCTAATACTGCAGAAATAATAAGACTAGTATGTTAGCATGCTTTTCAGGATGTGGCAGCCGGTTCAGGCCACACCCCTCATTACTGGGAGGGTTCATTATGCAAACGATGTAGCTGGAGCAGTATCAAGGAGAAGCACACGCTCTGTTATCGTTTGCACCGCCGGGGCCTCCCTCTCCCAGATCACTCATACAGAATCATGGCCTAATAGCATCCCATTACCATAATTGCCAACACAACTAGTGTTCCGTGTCTCAGTGCTTCTGAGCCGCTTCAGCACACGAGAGAGAGAGAGAGAGAGAGAATATTTCAATAGCCAAATGAAGGCCACTCCTGGTGCGCTTTTGCTTGTTTGCATGCGTTGGAGAAGGGCCGTTTGTTTAGTGAAGACCCCGTGAGGACCTTCGCTCTTAACGGCACTTCATATTCCACTGATGAGTTTACGGCATGCTCCGGTGCTGAATTCAAAATCACATTCCCATTACTTTTCAATTAATCCTTAATTCAAATAGATCATGCTTCCGAACCAGCAAATCTAAATGCAGAGCATTTGAGGATATTTACATATCATTAAATCATGCTCGACATTTGTGTCTTTGGACAAACAAAGGCAGGGAGGAGCAAGGTGGTTGGCAGAGGCTCGAATCATGTGTGTGTATGTATATATATATATATATATATATATATATATATATATATATACATACACACACAGCAACACAACTATTTTAAACATAATAATAAGAAATGTTTCTTGAGCAGAAAATCAGAGTGATTTTCGAAGGATCATGTGACACATGCTAGGGAAAGTTACTTCTGGCGCAATATTGCAAAGCATTACAATATTGCTCTACTCCCTATATATATATATATATATATATATATATATATATATATATATATATATATATATATATATATATATATATATATATATATACACAGTGGATACGGAATATATTCAGACCCCCTTAAATTTTTCAATCTTTGTTATATTGCAGCCATTTGCTAAAATCATTTAAGTTCATTTTTTTCCTCATTAATGTACACACAGCAACCCATATTGACAGATACACACAGAATTGTTGACATTTTTGCAGATTTATTAAAAAAGTCAAACTGAAATATCACATGGTCTTAAGTATTCAGAACCTTTGCTGTTAAATTATAAATTAAATTATATTTAACTCTGGTACTGTCCATTTCTTCTGATCATCCTTGAGATGGTTCTACACCTTCATTTGAGTCCTGCTGTGTTTGATTATACCGATTTGGTTAGGAAAGCCACACACCTGTCTATATAAGACCTTACAGCTCACAGTGCATGTCAGAGCAAATGAGAATCATGAGGTCAAAGGAACTGCCTGAAGAGCTCAGAGACAGAATTGTGGCAAGGCACAGATCTGGCTATGGTTACAATTTTTTTTTTTGCTGCACTTAAGGTTCCTAAGAGCACAGTGGCCTCCAAATTCCTTAAATGGAAGATGTTTGGAATGACCAGAACCATTCCCAGAGCTGGCTGTCCGGCCAAACCGAGCTATCGGGGGAGAAGAGCCTTGGTGAGAGAGGTAAAGAAGAACCCAAAGATCACTGTGACTGAGCTCCAGAGATGCATTTGGGAGATGGGAGAAAGTTGTAGAAAGTCAACTATCACTGCAGCCCTCCACTAGTCAGGGCTTTATGGCAGAGTGGACCGACGGAACCCTCTCCTCAGTGCAAGACACATGAAAGCCCGCATGGAGTTTGCTAAAAAACACCTAAATGACTCCAAGATGGTGAGAAATAAGATTCACTGCTCTGATGAAATCAAGATAGAACTTTTTGGCCTTAATTCTAAGCGGTATGTGTGGAGAAAACCAGGCACTGCTCATCACCTGTCCAATACAGTCCCAACAGTGAAGTATGGTGGTGGCAGCATCATGCTGTGGGGGTGTTTTTCAGCTGCAGGGACAGGAAAACTGGTTGCAATCGAGGGAAAGATGAATGCGGCCAAGTACAGGGATATCCTGGATGAAAATATTTATGTTCCAACAACACAATGACCCTAAGCATACAGCTAAAATAACGAAGGAGTGGTTTCACAACAACTCCGTGACTGTTCTTGAATGGCCCAGCCAGAGTCCTGACTTAAACCCAATTGAGCATCTCTGGAGAGACCTAAAAATGGCTGTCCACCAACGTTTACCATCCAACCTGACAGAACTGGAGAGGATCTACAAGGACAATGGCAGAGGATCCCCAAATCCAGGTGTTAAAAACTTGTTGCATCTTTCCCAAAAAGACTCATGACTGTATCAAAAGGTGCTTCTACTAAATACTGAGTAAAGGGTCTGAATACTTAGGACCATGTGATATTTCAGTTTTTTCTTTTTAATAAATCTGCAAAAATGTCAAGAATTCTGTGTGTATCTGTCAATATGGGGTGCTGTGTGTACATTAATGAGGAAAAAAATGAATTAATGAATAATTTTAGCAAATGGCTGCAATATAACAAAGCGTGAAAAATGTAAGGGGGTCTGAATACTTTCCATACCCACTGTATATAATAAAATATATGTGTGTGTGCGTGTTTTTAGTTTTGTATTATTTCCTGCTGGCCATGATGAGTTGAGTGACTGGAGTTCTTACTGATAAATATTGGTTTCAGATTGTAGCATTCTTCATTATCTCTCTCTCTCTCTCTCTCTCTCTCTCTCTCTCTCTTGATGTTTTATTCCAGTTTCTGTGTGTGTTTTGTGGTGGAGGGCCTGCCATTCAGTGGAAATGATCCGAATGCTCTGGACTCTCAGGGGGAGATATTTAACACCCACAACCCCCTCTGTTTCTCTCCGCCTTCTTTTTTCATTCTCCCTTAATGAGAAATCCTCCTAATTATTTCAGTGGCTGAATTGGGGACGGATCAGGAGCTCAAGGACGTGACTGTGATGCTGATGAACACTCACGATCAATAATTTAGGTCTGAGCGGTAATGACAGGGCCAGTCGAACACAACACATCAGAGATGTGACGCTTCAAGATAAAACCAGGAATAGCATCTGCATGAGGAATAGTGGAAGTTTTAGCTTTTCAGTTTTTATTTTTCACTTGATCTGGTTCACACACAGCTTATTCTGGTGAATAAGAGACTGTCTGATCAATATAAAGTGACCAACCTCAGTATGTTGCTGTTAGATGTCATTTAGGGATGAATCAGATGATACTATAATGATTGGTGAATAAAAAATGATTCAGAAAATGGCTCTGTTAGAGCTGCACGCTTTGGGGAAAAACCAGAAAAATTCTGATATTTTCCTGCGATTGTGAATTAAAATGTGATTAAAAAAGAAAACTCAGGTTTGCTGTGCTTGTATGTAGGGCTGCACACTTTGGCCAAAATTTTGTGATTATTTATCAACATGGATATAATAATATTACAAAACAATACCTAATACTGTAAAAATACAAAATAAAAACAAAATAATATGACTTTCATTGTGAATAAAAACATAGTATTTAAGAAAAATGAAAGGGTTAGTTCACCCAAAAATGAAAGTTATTAAGTCATTAATTACTCACCCTCATGTCATTCCAAACCCGTAAGATCTTCGTTCATCTTCGGAACACATTTTCGGAAGATATTGTTAATGAAATCTGAGAGCTCTCTGACACAGACAGCAATTTAACCACCACTTTTAAGGTCCAGAAAGGTTCTAAAGACATTGTTAAAATAGTCCATGTGACTGCAGTAGTTCAACCTTAATTTTATGAAGCTATGAGAATACTTTTTGAACGACTTTATTAAACAATATCTTCTCTTCTGTGTCATTCCCCTACACTGTTTACGCTCAGCGCTTCCAAGTTCTACGTCAGAAAGACAGCTCAGTATTGGCAGACGCTGATCACATGAGCTGCACGACGCATGCGTGTGATGCTGACACATTGCCCTTTCGCGCGCTAAAAATATGATTTTGCACGTGAAAAAATTCGGCAGAGATCCAGTTCCACAGGTGGTCCGCCATTTCGGTTCTGCAAAGGGAACAAAGGACCATTTTATTTGACCTCTGTTTAAAGTATTCCCAGCAGAAGCCGCCGTTACGCCAGATGAATGTAAACTGTGTGACGCGTCGACGCATTTTCATAGTCGACGTAATCGATGACGTCGAAGCGTCGTTGCAGCACTAATTTGTACATATCTTGTACAATTCGCCGTAGACTTTGTGCTCAGATTTTCTGTCCACCCTAAAATCATTTTCATCTTCCAATTAGTTCCCAAATGGACAAAATCAAATTCTGCTCTCATTCAATACCTTGTTCCACTCAGATATATCCCACATTACGAAAGTCAGATGTGTAGCGAATGGTATTTCATGTTTGCTTTAAAGGCTTTTGTGTTCATCGTCAAGTTTGAAGCGATGCCCATGTGACCGGGACCAGCCCCTCCAGAGACATACATCTTTTAGAGGTACTACCCTTCAGACAGGCCTTGCCTGTAGCCTTCCGCTCAATTATTAAAGTCTGTTTCCTGCATTCCTTCCCTCTCAGTCTCTTTCTATGCAGGAGAGGGAGCAAATGTGCTCTGTAGTTCAGTACCAAAACCCAAACTCCCTTTAGCTTCACAAACTGCACTCCCAAATCAAGGACAGACCAAAGACGATCCTGAGAACTGCAGAATCAAATGTAGGGCTGAGTGGTTGGATGGTGCACTGGGGTGGTAAACATTTTGCTTGATAAATTTACATTACTGGTCAAAAGATTTGGCATTGATATGATACAATCAAAACAGTAATATTATTGCAATTTAAAATATTTTCAAATAGATTTCATGGCAAATCATTTTATGATTTTCAGCATCATTACTCCAGTCTTCATTGTCACATGATCCTTCAGAAATCATTCCGATTTGCTGCTCAAGAAACATTCCGATTATTATCAATGTTGAAAACAGTTGTGCTGCTTCTTCACAACGGGCAAGCTACAAAACTTCCTGAAAGATAATCACACTAGTTTCCAGTCTCACAAAGGCTTATGCTAATGATTTTAGTTAATCCAGCTCTGTATCTGTTGGGAATATGGATGAGCTTCAAGCGTGTTCCATGTGGATTTAATGCACTCCCTCTTCAAACAATATGATGTATTGTGGGTTGAGCTACAGTTTTCCATCACTCTGTTGTTTGTGTGTGCCTCAGTACATGGGAAATGGGATTGTGTGACTGTCATATGAGAGACACATTTGTGCTCTTTGATTAATGTGTGGGGTCTTAAGATGCTCGACTAATTAAACCCAAATGCCTTAGATTGAAACGTTTGTTGTTGACCCACCGCATTACGAACAGACTCGCATCAGACACGCCTGTCGCTTGAATGCTTTTTGCCTTGCAGTTTGAAAGACAAAAACTGTTTTTCTGTCTTTTATTAAAGTCTCAAATTCTAGGAAGTTTAAGATTTCACACTGTACATTTGTAAGCCCCGGATAACCATTTTTATTTGCATATTATGGAAATAATGGTCCATAATTAAGCCTCTTATTTCCCTTAATGCATGTCAAATGCACACACTATGGCATTGCCAATATGCACAGTCAGTTGACTTAATAACAAATGTGCAATATAACATTTTTAAAACTTTAGTAAGACGTCTTTCCGTGCATTTCTTTTCTGACGTTGACATAATTTTAATGCTCTGGAAAGCATAGTTCCACATTGAGAAGTTTAATTAAAGTTCACACCAAAAGTAGAAGAGAAGAAACGGCTATTAGATTGAAAAATGGCTTCTTTGTTGCCCCTCGTTTGCAGTCTGTTGCCATGACTCATTCTGACAGACTTTAATATTCAAGCGCTGAATTAAAATAGATGTTGCTGCATTACTCGACATGCTGTCAATACGCCGGCGGTTTGTGAGCGCGGGGCGGTGGGAAGATACTCTGTCAGCTCCACGTCTGATGTCTGCACTCGCGTCTACAATCAGATAATTGACAGAGAGACACTGGAGACTAACAAATCGACAGCTGCTGTTAATCAATGTACGGTGACTTCATGAAATTCTTGTCGTCTGAGAGAAATATGACCGTTTCTCATCGCTCTGTTCATCTGTGCCTCGTCCAAAAATCTGTGATGATTTTCCACACTGGGGCTGTCGAGCTGTCCCAGGTTTTTGACTTCAGGAAGCTCTCGACAGTCTTGGAATCAGCAGCCAAAGTTCAGGAAAACAAATGCTGCTCACACAGATCCATAAAGAACATCAGATTTTCCATCAGGCAGTTTTACTTCAGAGTCTCATCGCTATCACTGCAAAAAGTTATTTTTTTACACAGTATTTTTGTCTTGTTTTTCTTTTCTTGAAGCATGGTTGCTTCAGGGTTTTTTTTTCTTTTTTTTTTTCAACACACTACATTTTTCTTCTCTGGTTAACAATAACTTTTTTGCTTGTTTTAAACATAAATCTACCAGATGTTATGTGAGGTTTACCGCGCACACACACACACACAAAAACTATTTAAAACTGTACAAATTAAAACCATATTAAAATTATTTTCTCAAAACTATATTAACTTATTTGATAGATTTTTAATTGATTTGCATCTGTGGGGGTTTTAGGCGTGTAACTGTACCATTCTCCACCCTCGGTTCAGCATGCACTTGCACTGCGGTTCATCTAAAAAGTTCATCTGAAGATGCTCAGATAATATGATTTGTTGAAAAAAATAATGTTGTGTAAAAAAACAGACCGAGTTCTGCTAAGGTATGTTTCTGTCGATGGATACACATTTTGACTTCACAAGACGATGAGACCCTGTAGTCACTGTTCTGGATTTGGGGAAAATTACCATCACCCCATGGACTGGCCAGACACCACCAGATTTAACTGGAAAGAAATCATCCTCCGGTGTCTGAACAGTGTCCACCCCCAATCCAGGACACAGCCAGACCCAGAGCCCGAATGACCACCTTTGACAGCACTAGTGACTGTATGAACTATGAATTCTTAATTTCATCAATCTACATGGACTGCGTTAATCTTACTGTCTGTCTGTCAAGTCAGCCGAATTCTTGCCCCACCAGAGACCCTCATCCTAATGGCTTCTCCAGGTTCCCTCATCCTGCTGGCTCCCCCTTGGTCAGTCGTCACACTATTTACGCCACGGACTTACGGGCCATCCTCTGCGCTCCGTCCCTCCACCTCTACGGCTGCAGCAGGTTCCTCCTTGCCGTTGGCCTCGCCTCTGTCCTCAGTCACTCCATCGCCCCATCGCATCGGCCCAGCCCTCGGGTACTCTGGCTCCTCCTACGACGCTCATTGCCTAGTCATCGCCCGGGTCTCCGGAATCCAGCTCCCTTACCCGTCTGCAGCATTGGATCCACCGGCTCTGTCTCCGACGGGCGTCACCCAGATGTCGGCAGCCAAGCCAGCAACATCTTGGCTCCTCCCCCCTCGCTCCGCCGTGGGCTGTCAACACTGGAGAGCTCTGGGTCTGTGCCATCTGGGACATTCCATCATCGTCTGTTTCCATGGACGCTAACTCATCATTACAGCTGGTCATCATTTAGGTCGTCACCGCTGTGTATTTAAGTTCCTCCTTGTACACGCTTCAGTTTTCGGTTGTAATTTGTGTTTTATGCAAACTGTTACGCACTCAAGCCTTTTGTTTTATAAACCTCGTTTATATTTTATATCCTGTCATCCGTCTTCATCTTTTTCAGACCCTGTCTGACAGCTCTATTGTATTTATTTGTGCTTTTGCTTCGATTATTGTTGTTGTAGCTAGATTATTTATTCTTACTTTCTTTATTTTTATTTAACAGTAGTCCTTTTTCCCCCTGAACATATCACGATACGAAACCGTGTACCTATATATATATATATATTATATATATATATATACCTGAAATATATAGATGTCATCCTCATATATAAATAATTAGGGGTGTAATGGTTCAGATTTCTCATGGTTCGGATTTTTTATTTTTTTTGGCTTGAGTTTTCTTCGAATTTTTGTGGCATATTAGTGTGTAATAAGGGATCAAAGCTGCCCGCTGTGATTAAACCTGTTGCGCTGTGAGATGATTTATATGTGCCAAATTGAAAATTGTCTGTCTCTAAATAATTACATCCCCGTTTGAGCTCAGGGTTGGAGTGCGCTCTTGTAATATGGCGACTGCTTTTAGTGATTACGAGAAGGACGTGCAGTGTTGAATGAAAGTCATCTTCTAAATGGTCAGTGTTGGCTGTTTCTAGCAGTGAAAGAGATTGTCTCTGTTGTGTCTGTTATGTGAGTGTCATGGTCTCTGGTCTGAATGGTAAAAGCAGAAACAGCCCCTGAGAAGGATCATAATGTCAATAAAGATGTCAATAACCCCAGGATGATCGTTTCAAAGCGCGTTTTATCGCAGGTCCAAGAATAAAAGACTTTATTGGTACTTTTAAAGGGACAGCGCATTGTGCCGGGTCCGTTTTATGACCCTGTGGCGACATCTTAAACTTTATAGAACGAGACTCTCAAATCAGCGGCATGAGCGCAAATGCTCATAAATTCTCTTTTAGCATTTTAATGTGCTGGACATCCAATTGTTGAATGTTCAGTTCTTAGTTTTCCATGTATTCCACATTCCATGATACACTTTATAGGCCTACTACAAAAATGATGGATATTTTCATCATTTACTCATTCCAACTTACTATATGAACTATATCGTTATCGTGAAATAAGATTTTGGTCATATCATCCACCCCTAGTCCACTAGCTTAACATATGTCTTCTGATGTCGTCTCCGTTAAACAGATACATAATTTAGAATAAACATTGCAATATTCCATAAAAAAAAACAAGAATTTTCGATTTTGATTTCTGGACTTTAAGACCAGCTGGTCAACTGCTTCTTCCCACTGACTAGTAAAGTGTAGATTTGCACATCCATATTTAACACCCAATATCCGCACATCCGTGTTTACCAGGGCTGTTTCTCTGACATGCTTCTGTTTGAAAACAGGATGCTGTATTTTGAGCTCTTCCTCCTCATCATCCTCATTAAGTGTGTGCTGTTGTTCCTGTGGAGGTGCGGCTGAATGTCTGCGAGGTGATACTATGCAGGGGAAAACCAAACCAGGAAGTCAATAGCGCTTGAATCTTTTATGAAGGCAGAGATATTCAGATCACAGACCGACTGGCAGTGCAGGAGACACAAGAGGACTGAGATGCGTTTCTTTTTAACCCTCCACTCATTAACGCTCAGCTGTCGTCTTCTACTAGTACTCATCTTTCAGGACGTTCTTTTGTTCCCTCTCTCCATGCCTTGTCATTACAGGAAAGCACAAACACACTTTAGTTGCAAGTTGCAACTGTGTGAAATATTCAGTTTTTGCTCCACTGTAATATATTCAAATGGGTCTCTTCACTGTTTCATGCTAGAACAGTGTGGTCGAAATGGTCAGTTGCGCCACGCTGTCTTTTGCTGATAATTGGTCCTCACTGTGTAGTTTTGTTCGAAAATGGTAGGGCTTTATTAAAAAATGTAGTTGATTTTGTTGTCTCAACCAATGCAAAAAACATTTTTTTATTCTGTATGATTATATATATGCACTTCATAGATATTATATATATATATATATATATATATATATATATATATATATATATATGATTGGCTTATTTACAGATTATGAATAATATGTAAATAATTGTAATATTAATGTAATATAATATATATATATATGTATGTGTGTGTGTGTGTATATATATATATATATATGTGTGTGTGTGTGTGTATATGTGTATATATGTATATGAATATATATGTGTGTATATTCACATATTATTTATAATCTATAAAAAATGTTTTTACTTTTGTGTGTGTATGTATATGTACACACAAAAGAGAAAAATACTAAAATATTATTTATAGATTATAAATATGTAAATAATTATATATATATATATATATATATATATATATACAAAAGTAAAAAAAATTGTAGTTTATAAATTTGTAAATATACATATATATGCAGTATATATACACAACATAAAATATTATTTATAGATATTTTTATAAATTATATATATAATCAAATAATTAAAATATATTTCTTATTGAGATTATTTTTAGATCATATTTTAACATTTTGAGCTCATATTTACGCTGATAATGATATTTCATTTGGGAAGTGATTTAATTTTTGTCGTCTTTTACAAATGAATATAGATTTTCTCCCACAGAATAAATAGATTTTTTTTATATATGATTGATTTGAAATGATTTTTTTCACATACTTTGCTCATAGTCTCATTCTTGAATTCTGTTGTTGCACATTCAGTTTCTGGTGTGTTTCTTCTAACCTGACTCTCGCTGATGGTCTGTTCCCTCCCGAGTCATTAATCTAGAGGGAAAAGCCATTTTTAACATCAGCGCTGTAGCTCAGAGAACAGGCCGCTGTAGGTATCTAGCGCAGGATAGCCAAGGTCGTCTCACCACGGCTCAAAGACGTCTCATCAGAGCTCCCTGGAGTCAAAACAGGCACCTTGATGCTGGCACTGATGCTGGAGACAATGCGATATAGCTGAGGAGGCTGTTGTTGAACCCACATATGCCACAATGAGGTGTTGTTTGTTTAACTCTCTGAACTGTATTTGTTCAGTTCTCTATATGGATGCCAAAGTTGTTTTTACTTTTGACTGAATGCGTGCGTCGTCTGCGGATGTTTTGCTTGTTATTGATTAGCCAAGTGTGTGTGTTTGTCAGCCGCCGTTCACTTGGTTCCTAGATGACAGCTCTTTGTCTCCATTAAATGCGTTTTCTGCGCAGTGCTAGCGGATTCATCTAATTTGCCATGCAGATCAACACAAACAAGCAACAAAAGCCACAGAATGAGACGGGACGGGGGAAGAAAGAGCCTATTGAGAGCAGCAGAATAGACGTTGGGCCATTTCACCGCTGCCAGCACCTTTCTCTGGGGTAAAGACTTGCGCCAAAAGTGAGCATCCAAAACAAACACGGTGCATCCTTTATTCTGGTGCTCACTTTATGGTCAGTATAATGCGTACTGCATGCACGCGTGTGATTATGTATGTGTTGGGCACTGTGGCGTGTCTGTCAGAGGCTGAGGTCTGGTGAGTGTGTGTGGCCCATATGTTTGGGTGCTGATAGTGTGTGGATTTGTGTGTTTGCGCGGCAGATAACAGGCTGTTTATAACCTTGGCAGAGTGTTGGCCTGTAATCTGGCGGTGGCATATTTCCCCTCACCGGCCGATAAAGGGCTGCTAGTGACTTTATCACACCGGCAGATAGAGCGCACACACACAATACACAGCGTTCGGATGCCTTATTTTTAGAAAGCTTGCTCTACCCCCCTCCAGTCCCCTGGAAAGAGCAATCAATTTCTACATCTGCCTTTCCAGGCTTCATGGGGACAATGCGACAAACCGAAAGGCCCTGGTGGTGTCATTAAATGGTTTAGTCACCAGCTCTTTTGTTTTTATGGAAATCCTGTCACCTTTAAAGGCAAATGAGCTTCTTTGCTTCTTTTTTTTTTTTGAAAGCCCCTGTCATTTTTGCCCATTTATAATTTGAATGTCTCACATCGTCTGGTGTGAATGTTATGAGGCAAAGATGGAGTTGTGACGATCGGTTTTATTTTATGGCTATTTTCACTCCGATTTGATGTTTATGTCATTGCCAAGGGCGGTACAGAGCAGGGATGCTTGGGAATCTACTTTAACGCTGTCGTTTGCTAAGAAACGTGCAGTTAAGCGACAGTTAAACTACCCTGATTTTTGGGGATGAAGTTAGCTTTGTCACATTTTATAGATATGATTATATGTTTTCATAAAAAAAAAAAATTTGTTAATATTGAATAACAATATATTTTTAACGTTTGTTTTTTTTAAGGTGTGATACTATTATTGTTGTCAAAAGACCAGACTTCAATACCAACTGGAATTTTAAAGATGCGATGCTTTGAGCGGATTCGTAAACACCTCTGATTGGCCACTGTGTTCACACGCTCATTAGATTTGTCTGTGATTGGCTACAATGATCAAAGTGTTCGAATTTGAAAGCGGGAATACCGTGTGTGTCTGTGTAAGCGCACTGTGATGTCTAATTGCATGTTTTTGAAGCGTTGAACATTGTAGCCAATCACAGACATATCTGATGAGCATGTGAACACAGTGGCCGATCAGAGGTGTTTACGAATCCGCTCAACGGCGCTCAAAGCGTCACATTTTTTACATTTCAGTAACGACTATCAGATTTACTCTATTGTCTATTCAAATTATACTGTAAGTATATACATTTCAAACTCTTTGTGACAGGGTTGAAGTAATGCAATCAATTTAGGGTGAGGCTGAGGGTTAGTAAAATTATTAATAAGTTATTGTACAACAACATAGTTACTACATTTGCTTTTTTGCATTTAGCAAACAAGGAACAAAAAAGCAAATATTTGTAATGTACACTCACCGGCCACTTTATTATGTACACCCAGCTAGTACTAGGTGGGACCCCCTTTTGCTTTCAGAACTGCCTTAATTCGTCATGGCATAGATTCAACAAGGTACTGGAAACGCTCCTCAGAGATTTTGGTCCATATTGACTGGATTGCATCACAGATTTGTCGGCTGCACATCCATGATATGAATCTCCCTTTCCAGCTCATCCCAAAGGTGCTCTGTTGGATTTAGATCTGTTGACTGTGGAAGCCGTTTGACTCGTTGTCATGTTCAAGAAAGAAGAAAAGCTTTGTGACATGTAGCCATCAGAAGATGGGTCCGCTGTGGTCATAAAGGGATGGATATGGTCAGCAACAATACTCAGGTAAATGTGTTTTTTAAACGATGCTCAATTGGTAATAAGGGGCTCAGAGTGTGCCAAAAAAATATAGCCTACGCCATTACAGCAGCCTGAAACGTTGATAAAACGCAGGTTGGATCCGTGCTTTCATGTTGTTTATGCCAAATTCTGACCCTGCCATCTGAATGTCACAGCAGAAATCCAGACTTATCAGACCAGGCAACGTTTTTCCAATTTTCTATTGTCCAATTTTAGTGAGCCCTTGTGAATTGTAGCTTCAGGTTCCTGTTATTAGCTGATAGGAAGATCACCGATGTGTCTTCTGCTGCTCTGGCCCATCTGCTTCAAGGCTCAACATGCTGTGCATTCAGAGATGCTCTTCTGCAGACCTTGTAACGACTGATTATTTGAGTTACTGTTGACTTTCTGTCAGCTCCAACCAGTGTGGCCATTCTCCTGGCATTTTCACCCACAGAACTGCTGCTTACCGGATATTTTCTCTTTTTCAGACCATTCTCTGTAAACCCCGTTGATCAGCAGTTTCGGAAATGCTCAGACTAGCCCTTCTGGCAGCAACAACCATGGATATATGAAAATACCATAGTATTATTGCTTGATTGATTCTCATGATCATCGAAATAAATTTCTTCATTGTGAAACTGCATGTACAGTGCAATGTGTAGTTTCACAAGTTTACTGGAAAAGCTACGCTGAAAGAGTTAAATTACTAGATGGAACTAGATTAAATATTTTGACTGTTGCGATTCCAAATCGGTTTAATGACCAGTAACTCTGCCTGAGTATCGGACAAGTGTTCACTGTTGGCCAGAGGAGAACTGGCCCCCCGACTAAGCCTGGTTTCTCCCGAGGTTTTTTTCTCCATTTGTTGGAGTTTTGGTTCCTTTGGCTTGCTTAAGTTGGGGACACTTGCTTGATATTCAGCAGTGTTTTTGATATGCCTGCATTGGCGCCGTTGTTTGCGAACTGAGCCGAGCCGGACGATTACGTCGCTGTTTTCTGCAGTGCTGATATACATAAATTAACTAGACTAATAACTACTGATATTTGCAACGGAATGAATCAATAATATATAGAATAAGCTGCACAATGACACCATTTTCTTATTAATGTAAAGCTGCTTTGCCACAATCTGCATTGTAAAAAGCGCTATATAAATAAAGATGACTTGACTTGACTTGACTTTTGCACTGATAAGTGTTCAGCTGTAGAAAGAAATTCACACAGGTTTAGAAACGACATGAGGGTGAGTAAATGATGACAGGCTTTTCATTTTTCAAGCGAATTATCATCCCTTTAAGTTAGTATTGTCACTCAGTAACAATCCATGTTTGATTCTGGAACTGCAAATGCAAATGAGCAGCAACGCAATGCTGCAATGACCAATGGGAGTGCAGACAGTGATCCAGCACCTGGTCAGGTAGGAATGGCTGCAGAATGGAATGGAGCTTCAGACAACTGTGTTATTATGAACCGATTTCTGTAATTCCGTCTGGTAAAATGGCACATGTTGCTCATTGCTAGCAAGTGTTCATCACTGTCAGATTCTTTCTCTTGAGGTAAACGAGTCCTCCTCTTTCCACGACGCCGCTCCGGCACAATTATAAAGTGCCGTCTTCTCAGGAAACGGCAAAATTGTCATCCGTGCTACAAATTGCAGCTGCTCAAAGATACTCCATCTCTCACTGTTTTACACTCACTTCTTCCCTCAATCCTATTTCTCTCTCTGCTTGGGAAAAATTGCTCTCCTACGATCATCCGGCTGCACTTAAGGGTAAAATCCAGGCCGTCAGCATTAACATAAGATTATTCCAGAGACTGTCAGACCTGTACGCCAAGTGTGTGTGCGTCCTTTCCCGACACATCTGCCAGCGTTTCTTATTCCTATGTTGTTGTTTTTTGGTTTTTTTTTTGCTTGAACACAATGAGTGCATCTGAAATGCTCCTTCTGAATTCTTTATTTTTCCTCCATCATGCCTTTTCTAGCCTAACAAGGACTGTCAGTTTTTCCTGGAACTTTCCTCCGTCAGCGCAGGCACCGCTATACTTTTCTACCAACATCACAAGGTTCTGTTGAAGGAGAACAACGCGATAGAGCGCGATGATTGACTAGGACAACGGCATACATGCATGCATAGAGGCATCAGACTATGTGCGTGTGTGTATTTTTATATATGTATATATCACGCGCGCGCACACACACACTAGTGCCTGCTTCATAAATTAGAATTACTATTCATAGAGCGCAGCGGCAGGGAGGCTTGTGAGAGAGAGTCTCATGAGGGCCGCAGCATCTAGGTCAGAGTGATTTTATCATTCAGCGGGTGTAGCTGCAGAACGCTGGAGGAATCCTTCAGAGACAGCTGGAGTCGGTTACTTGAGAACGTGTTAAAGTTCCTCAGAATAAAACAAAAGCATCCCAGGATGTTATTAGCCCCTGGAATCAATCACACTGAGACACTTTTAATTAGTGGGCTTCGCTAAGATGAGGGTTAGTGGGAACCATTAAAGTCAACAGAATCTTATTTTGTTCCAAATAGAAGTCTGTCTTTGTAATCTTTTATCAGAATGTAACGACTTGCTCCACGTCTCGAAGGGGCCTTCTCGTATAATATTCTGTTTTGCGTGGAGTTAAAACGGTTGGTGAATGGCAAACTTTGATGTTTGGGGTCAGTAAGATTTTTTTTGGTGTCATTCAGAGAAAGTCTGTTCTGCTCACCAAGGCTGCATTTATTTATTCAATAATACAGTAAAAACAGTGATACTGGCAAATACTGTAATTACAATTTCAATATATTGTAAAATATCATTTATTCCTGTGATCAAAGCTGAATTTTCAGCATCATTACTCCAGTGTCGCATGATCCTTGTGAAATCATTCTAATGTGCTGATTTGCTGCTCAAGAAACATTTCTGATTATTATCAATTATCAAAGCTGCTTCATATTTTTGTGAACAATCTGATGCAATTTTGTCAGGATTCTTTGAATTGAAAGTTCAAAAAAACAGAATTGTTCGTAACATTATCACTTTTGCACCCTTGCTGAATAAAAGTATTCATTTCTTTAAGATAAACGAATCATGCTGACCCCAAAAATCTAATTACACGACCAAAAATCACTCCACTCCTGGGCTGGATCAAATTAAAGTCCTTAATGACTTTGACTGGGAGGCTTTAATTTGCCGGAGGTGTCCTCTGTGTCTCATAGACATTTGACCTCTGCTCGCCTGGTGTAGGCTCTTCTAATATTCATCTCTTCCCCTCTCCGCCGACCTGCGATCCAGCCGAGCAGGCGTGATCTTTCACTCTCAGCCTTTCGTCATTTTTTGTGCATCTTGATTGACAACAGGAGTTTCCCGTGACCTACATTTGCATCTGCTCCGTGACCCAGATAGTGCTCGTGTAATGAGTGTCCGGCTCCTCCTCGTCTTGGCCTTGCGTCGGTGTGTTTGAGGTCCTCCCGCTGCTGATGGAGTTTGTCCCACAGGGCCTGTGCTGTCTGGGGTCCAGAGAGAAATATTCTCATCCGCCCGGACTGCGGACACTTCGTGAGGGGGGGGGGGACGCATTACTATTCATGGGTTTGAGATGACAGGATGCTGGGAGGCCTCTGCTTGATGAAGCAGATCCATTCAGAGCCAAAACACACACATCTTCACCTGCTCTTGTTCCGACTTTCACAGGAAAATAGATTATTGATGCTTGTATTAGTTTAATATTATTTATACAAAAGTGTAATACAATAGTAATATTTTTCACTTTTCATTTTATGTTTAATCATTTTTATTTATTTATTTTTTATTTACATTTCAGCTTATACTTCACATATATACAACATAGTTGGTTGGCAGGGCAACATTTCTAATTTTCATTTACGATTTTAAATATTTATATTTTATTTGAGATTTATTTCAATTACCAAAAACAATTTTTAATGGTTATTTATTTATAGTTTACAATAGACTGATCAATATTCTGCCAATATTTGATATTTAATTGCGCTTACTCGTTTTCCTCTTTCCCGTTCCCCCCTCCAATTTTATTTTATATATAGATGATCTGTTCTTTTTTTTTCCATTCCCTTTTGTTCACTTTTATATTGTTCATTTAAAACAATAATAATTTAATAACACTTTTAATTCTCATCTTAATCAAATCTCAAAATGAATATCCATTTTTTATTTTCATTTTTATTTCATTATAATATTGTGATGCCTAAATTTCTCCCACATTTAACAATGTTTAATTAAAATTGTCTGTTTTCTTCTACTTCTTAAGACAAAATGCATAGAATTTGAATCATGTCAAAAAAATCTCATTCTTTTGTATTGAAGGATGAGGAGAAAACCCAACCCATATAGAGACCAGAAACATGTGGCCACGTACAGTTAAATACGGTTTTCAGTTCACCTTTAAGTGCTTAATCGGTTCTGTACTGTAATTTACAAGAGTCACAACGGCATTCTACAACCGAATTAAAACACCGGAGAAAATGCAACCAGAGGATGGAAACTGAAGCTGAACAACTAGCTGTTAATGACATATTTCTGCGCAGACCAGAGTGGTGTCTTCTTTTTTTTTTTTTTTTCCCTTCTTTATGTTGTGCGGTGCAAGAACATCACAGGGAAAGTGCAATGAGGCTTTGACTCATTCATATTACCCTCAGATCTTTGAGGGGAAAAAAAAATATGGGTTTTAATACCGTATAATAAATTGAGATGAATCCAAATGCTTTTTATATTTGAGGTGGTAACTATACCTCAAACCTCTCTGAGAAGTAACTTATTATTTGAGTGTAACCAAAACTTTTCTTTTGAAGTCACAAAAGGGTTTTTTTTTGTCGTTAATAATAACGGTGATTTCAGTTGTCCCTTCAAATAGGTGGGCAAATGTGTTGGAGGGCTGCTACATGTAGACATTATCAATCAATGTCCTCTTCTTACTTCTTGTCTCTTCTCTGCACTTTTTACTGGTAGGCCAAAAAACATGTGTTGCATTTTTTATGATCCTGTGCTGCTCTCCCCTTCCCTGGATTAGTGTGTGTGCGAACCTCACATACGTCTGTGACCAGACTGTATTCATCGTGTGACTCGGCATGCACCGAACTGTGACGTCCTTAACCCCCCCCACCGAGGGCACTACATTTCGGATGGATTACATGAATACGTTACACCCCCTACTTTATATTGAAAACAAGAGCAAAAAGAGCACAGCAGAAAACCCACAAGCCCATACTTATAAAGGGGACCTGGCACCAATTCAAGAGCGTGACTTCCGCAAAGCAGCCTTACAAACAAAACATGACACCTCCGCCTAACAGTGTTTAGTTAGAATTGCACAACATAACAAGTGTTTTGTTTTGCTGTACATATTATTCTTTGTCATGAAAATTTTTGCGTTGATTGAGCCAACCACGTGAGACTCCAGACTTTTGCTTATGTTGTGACTGTGTTTCCGTACACACATGGTACAAAGTATTAATTTCTATTTTATGGATTGGTTATTTGAGAATGCTGTTGTCCCACCTTTACACATGTGTATGTTTTTTTATTGGCTGAGAGTTGGGCTGTTTTGACTTTAAGACAGTAATCACGCTAGCAATCACCAACATTTCAATGCAAAAAATTTTGACAACGGGCAAGCACTGAAAACTAATCTTATTCGTATCCAATTCACACAAAGTGTTGCATATATCATTCCTCCCTGCTTGGCTGTGTATAAGGATATGTCGAAGATGTTGTTCTCATTAGGTATTTCTGGTCATTTTGAAGTCTTCTCCTATTTATGTGGAGGTTGTGCGTAATGGAAGGTGACGTGTTTGATGTGTTGCGTTAATATGTCATCTGAATGGCAGGAGGAAAGTCGCTCTGCAGCGTCTCCCAAGCACAAAGTAACCCAAATGGAGGGGGAGGACAGCCCGCCGGCGGACAAAATCAATCGGTTGCTCGTTCCCTCTCGTTTCTCTCTCTCTCTCTTCTGCAGCTGTGAAATCTCATCATCTCAGAGACGGTATCGACAGACGCAGGAAGAGCTTCACTGGCAAACACAAAGAAAGATTATTTTTGTAGCTCCAATATTGAAAACAATGCTTCAATCAGTGCTGATATCTCAGTGGCATCTAGCTGCTTTCTTGTTTTTCCCCGTTTTTTTTGAGTATTTCGTTATATCCTGTCATGTCAGAGGCGTTTTTATTGTCATAGATGTCAATGAGTACTTAAGGCCTAGGTTTTAAAATACGCTTCTCTTAAACAAGGCCGTAATTGAAATGCTTGTGCTCATGTGGGCCGCATGGACTGATTTGTTGTTTTGAAACTCTTTTTCTGTTTTAAAAAGCGCTCCACTGCCAGAGCAGTCTTATGTATTAATATCAATTTGCTTGGGACCTTTGGATCATTTTTCCACCAAGTCTTGTCAAACTGCTCTTCTAGTTGTTTATTATGATTATTTAATTAATGAATGTAGTTGAATTATTACTTACTGAACATTCGTTGCCTTTTATAGTGTTGATATTTACAGTTATGGTTAAGAATGTTTATGACCACAAACCTTAGTGTGGTTTAATTGGAATGTGGCTTATTGAATATGAGACCTAAGTAATGGATAAATAATTAATGGACATGTGAATGTTCTATTTGAGCTGCAAGTTTCTGCAAAAAATGAGAATCATGATTTATTCGTTTCTAACAGATCACAATTCTCCCGACGATTATGAACAGACAACTGAACAAAATAACATGTCATTTACTAGAGGTTCTGAGAAAATGTAATTGCGTGGGATGCAGTCTATTTAAAAATGTTTCATTGATTTGAATGTGCCTATATAAAAAAATCATTAGAATGAATGATTTCAATGCTTCCCATAAGACTTCTTACTGGAGGAATTCAGCGCTCTTTGAACCAAAAAAGGAAAAAACAAAGTAATCTCTTGAATAAATGATTCAATGACTCGCCATATAAAGACTTCATTACTGGAATGAATCAGCGCTTTTGAACGAAGCTCTTGAATGAGATGATTCAATTGACTCGCATAAGACTTCATTACGGATGTATCAGCGCTTTTGAAAGATTCTCTTGAAATGAATGATTCATTGACTCACATAAAGGACTTCATTACTTGGATGAATCAGCGCTTTTGAACGAATCTTTGAATGAAAGATTCAATGATCTCACATAAAGACTTCATTACGGATGAAT
>CM074305.1:9871565-10018200 GCA_037194245.1 Opsariichthys bidens | reverse complement strand
CTTTACACTTTACAGTACTGCACTTCCTGCAGGAGCCATTCAATCATTTAGAATTAATGTCAAGTGATCAGCTGATTTATCTGAAAGATTGGTGAGATTGCAAACTTGTAGAGCCGCTTCTGTTTATCAGAAAAGGACAAGACCCACCAAAAAAGTGTAATAGGATAAATTTTATGAAAGGTGGAAACCACTCAGAATTATGGGGGGGTATGGCATCGAGGAGACTCAACGTGCAGGAGGGAGATTTGGAGAAAATGAAATGCAGGAAAGAGATGATGTGTCACATTACAACGAGCTCAAATATATCACTGGAATGAAGGGTTATGGGATGGGCATGCACTTTAAGTAACTGCGTTTATATTAGAAAGCTTTCCAGTGCTGAAATGAGTTTAGAGGGTAGGTCTGAAAAACAGGCTGCTTGATTCACCTTCACATGGTGAGTAACGCTGG
The DNA here is from genome assembly GCA_037194245.1 of Opsariichthys bidens. Lineage (NCBI taxonomy): Eukaryota > Metazoa > Chordata > Actinopteri > Cypriniformes > Xenocyprididae > Opsariichthys > Opsariichthys bidens. The sequence goes on along the minus strand of CM074305.1, from coordinate 10,017,750 downwards.
TTTGAGTGTCATGATTCTCTGGGGCTGGTGCCGCTGTTGGCGACTAACAATGAACACTTATTTGTATCTACTCTTGTGATTACAGTATTTCATGTTTTTTGTGAACGTCCAGCTGTGATAAACAGACACCCACTTATATTGGATATGTAAAGTAGGCTTGGTATAGTGAGGAGTTTTTTTCGATAAAACCACTGTGCCTGCCAGTGCCAGCAGCAACTGGGGCGGGGGTTAGAGAACAGGCGGTAGTTAGTATTGGAGAGGTGAGCTTTGGCGGCAGAGCAATGAAGGAGAATAAAATACATGTTCCTTAGCAAAAGATAATAAACAAGGGATAACTAACACAACTACTTAAAATGAATACCATTAACGATAAAGAAATAAAAGTGCATAAAATACATGCATTATGTTGCGGTGTGGCAATGGAAGAGTGTGGTGTGTTATTTATGGAAAGATGAACACTGTTAATCAGAAAATATTAAGGAGGAGAAACTTATTAGCACCAAACCAAATAAATGAAAGATTATTTGCGAGTAGGGGAGGGCTGTTAATCTGTTTCAAAAGCCTTGAAAATGAAGTCCGTGGAGTGTGATCTACTAGAGCACCGAAGGGGTCCTAAAATCTGGAACACGCCCAGATGAGGTCCTGGCATAGGTTGCAGAAGGTCCTTAAAAATTGGAACACTCAGACGAAGGTACTCTTGAGTGAAGCTTTGCTCTCCTGAGCTCTTAACTTGTGTGTTTCTGCTTCATGGCCAGATAATCAGAACTTGGTCAATCACACTTTTGTCCCTCTGCTGTCGTTACTGTGTTTTTAATGTCTGCTTTCCTCACAGGCAGGAGGCTCAGAACGTGTCGTATATATGTTAGTGCATCACCAAGCTGTAGACTAGATCGGTTGTTGTATGTGTGGGCAAACCAGAGGCTCGAATGTTAAAAGTATCTGTTACAGTCTCACCTTCTCGGCTTGAGACTGTGAATGGTTACAATAATCTGTTATGTCACCAACTTGATGGAGGAACTCAGAAACAGCATACCTTACAGGACAGACTCAGAACTTGATCTAATGTCTCACTCTTAGAGAGTTGGAGACACAGAGACTCACAGAATTGAGACACTGAGGAGCTTCACCTGCACAATGGCACCGGTCTCGTACCTTACCAATGAATTTCTCATGTTGCACCTGCAGAAAACTTCTGGCAAGATTCTAAACAAATAGAGACAAATACTAATGGGGAAAAGACTGAACTGTCATTGTATCATTCATTTGTACATTAACAGCTGAATTGGTGTAAGTGTTGCATTACAAATTGGCTGTCTAATGAGATTACTGATTTCTGTGAAGCAAGTATGAAGTGGATGTGTGTAGTTTACATCGTTTCAAGGTTTCAGAACAGTTTCAAACAGTTATGAATGGTTTTGGAGCATCATTGTGGTCTCTCTTTGTTCTCTAGATGGGTGAAGGGCGAAGGTGCATGGTGACCAATGAGAAGTCCTGTCCTTGGGACTTGGTGAATCACAGCGGTCTTCTTCTGTCCCTCTTAAGAGGTGTCTGGACTGTGTCAGCTAGCATCTCTTATCTGATTCTCTTTGTGACAGTTTTGTTTGTGTTAGTCTACAAATATCCAATCAAATGTACCAAACCTTTGTCCACTGTTACGTACAGAGTGGTGGCAGGGCCATCAACTGGGCCCTGGAATGTCCTATTAACTACATAGTCTTAAGTGGCCACAGATCTAAACTCTCATGTGGCATAGAAAAAATTAGGACATCGAGGACTGGTGTGCTTTCTCATCATCATTGTGGTATTTTATTAATTTGCTATGATCTATTTCAGATAACCTACCTCTTAATGGCACAGACTTCCAAAAACAAACTGTGGTTAGTCACTGTCAATGTCAATCAGTGAGATGATCTCTTCTATTTAAGTCAGCGGTTTTCCCAGATTTAACTCCTTAGGAGACTATTTTGTTAATTTCAGACCAATTCATATGCTTATGCTTTTACTATCGAACACATAGAAGGTTATGATTTAAAGTACCCTTATTATGCTTTTTCAAATTGGACCAAAGTTTTAAGATCAAAGTTATTGTCTCCCAACAAGAAAGAAGAGATTTTGAATGCTGAAATGAGTTTCAGGTAATTACAGTCCTTTTACTTTTTTTTTTCCTGCTGAATTATGGAGGTTTGTAAACTAATTGTGGCATAACACCCGCTGTGGTCTTTCATTTGGTGCTGGCAAACAATGTGAATCAAGTGCTGAGGAAGAGCCTGAAACTCGGATATGACAATTTGGTTTTCCAACCAATCACAAACAATCAAAAAAAAAAAAAAATCACAACCTTTGATGCAGCCGACTAGGTGATTAGGGTCTCATAATGCTGATGCTGCTGTTGTATCAAAGCAATTAGCATTTGATGCTAGTGCTTTACAGTGATTTTACCCATGGTTAAGAACATGCTTTTCTTAAAATCACTGATGCACAGGATGATTCTCTAATGGTGTATTGTTCTATTTATGAAATATCTACATATTTTAATTTATATATCTTTAACCTTTTTAAGGACGTCCTAAGGATGTTTGGATAGATTTAACACCACACGTTGCACACAACACTCACACACACACTGGTATTCCCCACAATAATTGCTTTTACACATAAAAGAACACTTACACCTTCACAGTTTTAATTTTTGTGCAGTGTCATCTCAAATCATAACGTTACATTGGCTTTTCTTACCAGCTGCTTGTGAGCCCAAAAGCGCTCATTCTCGCCTTTCTATAAATTGCACTATCCACACCTCATCCATGAGTTCCTCAGGAGGTGGCTGCTTACAAAGGTCCTCTGTGCTTTTCTCATTATATTATCCACTTCCAAAACAATGCACTTTTAAGCACCAAAACACATGATTCAAATACTTTACAGGGTAAGAGAGGACAAAACACAATGATAACTTCAAAACTACCAAAGAAATGACGTTTTTAGGCGTGGAATGAATGAGGCTTGCAGTCATTACGAGCTGACTTCAGGAAAATATTGGCAGACGTTTATTGGTTTCAGGTTGTCTTGAGTGATATGTTAAATTGAAGTTCTGTCTTAGACTTATTACAGTCCAGACATGTAAAAACTACTTCTGTCAGCAGATGCACATGACCACTACATTTAAACTTGAACTTAAAATATGAGTTGAAATTGCTTGTTACGTTACAGTGTAACGGGGAAGTGCATATTTGTTTCACAGAGAAGGTGTGTGTGGGAGCCGGATTCTAAATTACGAGCAATGCAGTTGGAAATAAAGACGGAGGAAACCATCTCAAACTCTCTTCCCTTTGTTTCAACAGGGAATGGTCTGTCAGAAAAACACGAATGATCAGCGAATGTGGCGCCAGACTCAGTTCTCTCTTCGTTCTCTTTTTTTCATGCATTGATATGAACTATCAAGTGTCATCGGAATTTAATTGCAAACCTTTGGCCCACTTTGTTGAATTGCTGTGTGTTAATAAGGTTTTAGTTCACATTTAGCGAAAGCTGGCTTGGGCAAAAATTTCTGCATCACTAGAGGTATCAAAATGTTGAAATAGGGCAAAAAGATGATTGTTTCCAAACAGGGCTCTTTGCTCACCAAGGGACTGCATTTATTCGATTTAAAATGCATATAAAACAGCTGTCCACGCTCTGTGTTGTAGATGGTAGGATGAAAGAATACGTGATCAAACGAATACCAATTACAAAGTCTTTAATTCCAAACGGGAATGCATCACAGGTTACAATACACAATTGACCGCACCACGGGAGGAACAGAACGGGGCGTATAAATACCAAAACAGGTGATGAGGGAATAAGGCACAGGTGAAACACTCAGGGACTAATGAGGACCAGGGTGCAGACGTGACGTAACTGAACTAAACATGACATGACAAGACTGAACTACAACAAGGCATATCTGTGACAAACAGCATAAATATTGTGAAAAAATTATAGAATTTAAAAATAACTGTTGTTCCTGTGTCAATAAATTATAAACACGTCCTTTATTCCATGTGATCAAAGCTGAATTTTACAGCAGCGTCAGTGATCACATGATTCCTTCAGAAATCATTCTAATAAGCTGATTTGCGGGTTTCAGAAACATTTCTCTGATTATTATCAACAAAAGTTGTGCGGCTTCAATAATTTTGTGGAATACCATGATACATTTTCTTTCATAAATTAGAATTAATTTTAAAAATACAAGCTTTTGTAACATTATGAATTTGTCTTTACTTGGCAAATTTTTGAATCATTTAATGCATCCTTGCTGCATAAAAAGTATTCCTTTCTGTAAAAAAAAACAAACAAAAAATAGAAACAACTAAGGGGCCATGTATATTGTATCACATACATATTTGGGCCAAATATATTGCGAATATATCATTCTACTTAAGTAGATGTTTTACCAGTGCACAACAAAACCTTTTTTTTGGGGGGGGCTTAAGAGAGAAGCATAGTGGAACTCATAAAACATTAAATTTAAAGTATGATGGAAAGAAAGTTACTTTAAATAACAAAAAAGTATATTATTCTATCTAAATTCAATACAATGTGTTTTTAAAACACAGCTTTTATAATCTCACTAGTTCAGGCACCTTCTCAGGTGCTCAGTGATGGTTGTGCATGTGCTATTGTGTGTAGTTTATCACAGACGCTGCCCTTGTTTCTCTGCTGGATTCTCTGATGTTGGTCTTTTTCGAACCTCCAGAGCTGCTATTTAAAACCCACATCAGACTACAGAGGGAGAGATTTTGATCAGCCCAAGGCGAACAGGCCCCACCACTCCACAAACACATGGTCTTGCACACCACATACTGCTTCAAATGCTCAGAAATCACACTTTGGCATTCAGCTAAATGGCCACATGTCATTTTTCCATTCCACTCATCAGACTTATAGTCTCTCCCTGTCTGTCCATCTCTCAAAAACACAACAAATTGAGGAACAACAACAACAAAGGCGCATGAGGAAGCGTTCCACTCCCGACCCTCTTGTCTGGTTGTCAGTAAAATCCTGTAAAATGTGCACGACACGTCTGTTTCTTTTTCTATTACTTTCATCTCTGACTCCTACACCCATTTTAATTGAAATGAGAGGGTCGGAAATGGCGTTGTTTTCCCACTTCCAAGCTACTGCAGGATTAACTGGGGGCATTTTTAAAAAAAGGCAGATTATGGGTGGATTTTGGAGCAGACTGAGACCTGTTTTGTTCTCTTCATGTTCCCATTAACTAATTGTTACATCTTACCTCGCTTTTTGCTCCTATGGATCACAACCGACACGTGGTGTAGTTTCCGGAAAAAGGGAGGGTCAGAGAGATGGGAAGCAAATTAAACAAGGATTGCAATGGAAGAAACTAAGCCAAAATAGTTACAAAGATTTTGCATTTTCAGATGAAAATATGCTTTAATGGAAGCAAAATGGAAAGAAGTTGAAGCTTTAAAGCTTTCGATTCTGTGTGGAGTGAAAATGCTTGCACTAGCTTAACATAGACGGCTTTTGCTCTATAGCTGTGCATGAGAATAATAACACGTCTTTGACAGTATAAAGGTCAAAATGGTAGATGCCGTTGAATAAATGGTTAAAAAGAAAAGACCACATGATTCATTATGCAAAATACTACATCATTGTTCAGTGAACAAAGTCAAAGGAAGATTTTCCAACAAAAATTTGAAAAAAACACAAAACAATAGATGGATGGATGGGATGGACAGACAGACACACAGACAGAATGACTGGATGGATGGATGAAACAGACAGAGACAGAAAGATGGATGCGATATATGGACGGTCAGACAGAGACAGGAATGATGGATGGAATGGATGGGATGGGAAATGGATCGATGTAACAGACAGAAACACGAAGGATGGGATGAATGGATGGAATGGTATGGATGGATGGGAATGGTCAGACAGGGAGAGAATGGATGGATGGGATAGGATGGCCTGACAGACAAGACGACAGCTACAATTGGATGGATGGATGGATGGATGGTATGGATGGATGGATGGATGAACAGACAGAGACAGAACGAGGGGATGGGATGGATTGGATGATTGGATGGATGGATGGATGATGGATTGGATGGGATGCGATGGAATGGATGGATGGATGGTATGGATGGAACGGATGGATGGGACAAGAGTACAGAAAGATAGTTGATGGATGGATGGATGGGATGGTCAGGGATCAGGGAGAGCAATGATGGATGGATTGATGGCTGAACAGGACAGAGACAGATACGAAATGGATGGATGGATGGATGTATGGACAGGAGACAGGAAAGATAGTTCGATGGCATGGATGGATGGATGGATGGCTCAGACAGGGAAGAGAATGATGGATAGATAGATGGCTGAACAGACAGAGACAGAACAATTGGATGGATGGATGAACAGACAGAGCACAAGAAACGATGGATGGATGGATGGATGGATAGACAGAGACAGAAAAGATAGATGGACTGGATTGGTAGTGTGTGCTTCGAATTAAATGTTAAAAAGAAAAGGACCAATGATTCATATATGCAAATATGAAATATTGTTCACTGTCAGTGATGTCCAAAGTCAAAGGAAGATTTTCCAACAAAATTTAAAAAAAAAAACAACATCAACAAAAAAACAAAAACAACAAAAAAAAATGATAGATTGATGGATGGACAGAGAGGTAGGAACAATGGATGGATGGGATGGACAGACAGACAAAACAGACAGAAATGATCGATGGATGGATATATGAATGGTTCAGGACAGAGACAGAATGGATGGATGGATGGATGGATGGATGGATGGATGGATGGATGGATGGATGGTATGGATGGATGGATGGATGGATGGGATGGATGGATACAGACCGAGAACCAAAGGAAAAGGATGGAATGAATGGATGGAGAAGGATGGATGTGATGGATGGTCAGACAGGGTAGACGAATGGATGGAAATGGATGGATGGATGGCTGAACAGACAGAGACAGAACAATTGAATGGATGGCATGAAACAGACAGAGGACAGAAACGATGGATGGATGGATGGATGGATGGACAGAGACAGGAATAGATAGATGGATGGATTGGTAGATGATTGAATAAATGTCTTCAAAAGAAAGACCAATGATTCATTAGTGCAATATGAAATATTGTTCACTGTCAAGTGAAAAAAAGTCAAATGAGAAGATTTTTCCAACAAATTTAAAAAAAAAACAACATCAACAAAAAACAAAAACAACAAAAAAAAATGAGTAAGAATTGATGGATGGACAGAGAGGTTTATGAACACATGGATGGAGGGATTGGGGACAGACAGACAAACAGACAGAATGATCGATGGAATGGATATAATGGATGGTCAGACAGAGACAGAATGATGGATGGATGGCTATGAACAGACAGAGACAGAAAGATGGATGGAATATATGGACGGTCAGACAGAGGACAGAATGATGGATGATGGATGGATGGATGGATGGATGGATGAAATGAACAGACCAAATCAGAAGGATGGATGAATGGATGGAAGGAATGGATGGATGAGGTGGTCAGGACCAGGGATAGAGCAATGATGGATGGATGGATGGATGGCCTGAAACAGACAGAGACAGAACTTTATTGAATGGAATGGTATGAAACAGGACAGAGACAGAACGATGGAATGGATGGTATGGACAAGAGAACAGAACGATAGATGGATGTGGATAGTAGAATTGCATTGAATAAATGATTAAAAAGAAAAGACCAATAATTTCATTATGCAAATATTAAATATTGTTCACTGTCAGTGAACAAAGTCATAGGAAGATTTCCCAACAAATTTAAAAAACAACAAAAAAAAATGATTAGAATTGATGGATGGACAGCAGAGGTAGAACAATGGTATGGATGGATTGGATGGATGGATGGATGGATGGAACGTTACGGGACATGAGAAAGAACGATGGATGAATGGATGGATGGATAGATGAATGGATGGATGGACAGACGGAGACAGAACGATGGATGGATGGATGTCAGAGACAGAACGATGGAACAGATGGATAGATCGGAAAGAGAGGCATAATATTGGATGATATAGATGGAAGGATGGACAGAGAGAAAGATGGCGATGGGTGGATGGATGGATGGATGGATGGGATGAATGGATGGACAGAATGATGGATAGAATACATAGAGATGGAGGGAGAGAGAGAGAGAGAGAGAGAGGACAGAGATCAGATTAAAATACTAAAATGTCCACAGGCTCTATAGGCCAATCCAACTTGTTTTAACCCCACCAATTACAACTGGAAAAACTTCAAGTGTAAAAATCAGGTCATCAAATCCAGAGCTCAGCCGACAGAAGAAGCCCTTGCACCCTAGCCTGAAGTCTGCTCTGAATCGCACAAGACAATTCTGATAGCACTCCTTATATTACAGTGTCCACGATGCACAATATTAGATATTTACAATTTAATGATCAAAATACAAATCAAAGCAAACATGCAAATTGCAAGGAGCTCCAACAATAAATGAATTCATGCAGTTCATTAGTATTCATCAGTATTTACTAATGAAAATACTAAAGTAACATGAGCAGCAAATCTGCAAATTTGACTGCAATTTTATAACAGGGCCAACAATTGCATGCTCTGGTTTAGGATAATTCCTCATTTTGGCTTTGAAAACATTATCCATATGGCTGAGTTCCATGTTTTAACCAGCTATATTTGTATTCCACAAAGCGTGAAAAACAAGTTTACCCTTTTCCAAAAATATTCTCATATATTCATCATGGAAAATGAATGCATATTTTGACAAGGTTAACTCTGAAAGAACAGATTCTCAACTATGTTACATAATTCACTATGCCATATCTGTATCCAAACAAGTCATGCATATTATTATGATTATAAGAACTTGAGGGTTAAAGACATGCCAGTATATTTTAACCACAGCCACACCGTAAGAATGTGTTTAACATAACCAAACAATCAGTTAGAAGGACAGTCCCCACTGCACGCCATCTGGAAAAGTGTGTCATCTGTTATGCACCATATACTTCACACACTGTCTCTTCTGGGGGTGCCAATGAAGATGAGTTTTCATTGGTGGCTTTCCCTCAGTGCAAGTGTGAACACCCCATAATAGTAATTCAGCTGAGGGGAAAGCAGCCAATCACAAGCTCTTCCTTTCTTGCAGTCTCTAGAGGCAACTTGACACATGCATTAGGAAAAACTGATGCATAGCCTGTTACCAAATGGATGAGAAAAAAGTGCAGTGTTAAATGGCACCATGTATATGGTTCAGGGTCCGAAACTGTGAAAATGAAAACATCTTCTAAGCAAAATGATCAGTAAAAGAAGGTGAACTTAGGAAAATGCGGATCGTCGAAAACTGAGAAAGTCAAGCTAAAGTATTTTATGATCTAATTTACAAGAGTTTGTAATGACACGTGTAAATGCATACACACACCATATACAAAAGTAAAACTAAAAAAAGCATTTAATTCTGCTTTGGCTTTGTCTCTTTAAAGTGAATAGTCTCCCCCTAAACTGAAAAATAAGTCATCATTTACTCACCCTGGTATTGTTCTAATGCCGTAAGCCCTTCTTTCTTTTATGGACAACAAAAGGAGAATTTTTAAAAAAAAAAAAAAAAAAGTCGCCGCTCAGGCAATATCCATATAATGGCAGTGAATATTCACCAGCATCCAAGCTTTTTTTTTTAAAAAGACACAAAAATATAACAGAATGACAGAATAACAGAATGGGTGGGTATAACTAGGGTTTGGTGAAAAGCAAAACCAAAATTTATATGTATTATGTATGGGAAATCCTGACTTTAGTTCCATTGATCTTCAGTGCACGGCTGCACGTTTTAGTTCTCTGTGACTCACAGAAAAAATACACTAAGTGTGAGAAAAATTCAAGATGAATAAATATGTTACTGAAACCCGTGTACCTTTTTCTTCTGAGGTGAATACATCATGTTCACATCTGTCATCTGTCCTTATGACTGTCGGCTGACAAATGGAGTCCCAGGTCCAGAGGTTATATAAGAAAGCACAAAGGATACTTTTAGAGGGGATTTCTAGGTGTTGGATTTAAAGGGTTAGTTTCACCCCAAAATGAAAATTCTGACATTGATTACTCTTCCACTCATGTCTTTTCAAACCCGTAAGACTTCATTCATATTCAGAACACAAATGAAGATCTTTTTGATGAAATCTTAGAGCTTTCTGTCCCTCCATAGACTGCCTTGCAATTTGATCTTCAATTTCTCTTTTCATAAAGAGACAAGTGGTTAGTCACTGCAGAGCCAAATGATGACCAGCTCCTCCTCTCTGGACATCTATTGGGGTGGGGATAGTCCAGCTCCACTATCTAGAGAGGAGGAGCTAGACGTAAGCTCCACCAGCAGCCTCTCAACCAATGAGGTTCATTCTCGTGTGTTATGCAGCACATTTGACAAAAAAAAAAAAAAAAAAAAAAAAATGTCATAATGTCATATTTTATTATAGATGCACATATTTCTAGGCAAGTTTCTAGGCAAGTCAGAATGAACTGTGGCGTTAAGCAAAGCAGAGAAGACAAACGAGACAACCAAGGTTGAATTTTTGTTAAAAAAATTAATTAAATTTTGTTTTGTCTTTCATCAAACCCTATTATATAACCCCAGAAAACATGGAATCATTCTAGAATACTTTTGCATTCTAAAAAGCTTGATGTTGGTCGCTATTCATTGTCATTATATATTGATGAACGAGAGTGGGACATTTTTAAAAAAATCTCCTTTTGTAGTCAATAAATGAAAGAAAAGGCTTAAGGCATTAGAACAGCAGGGTTACTGGGTTAGTAAATGATGACTTAATTTTCATTTTAGGGTGAACTATCACTTTAAGATAAAAACATAAATAAATAAAAAAATAATAAATTAATAACTGCACTAACTAAGTACACACTACTAAATAAATAATCAAAATATAGTTTTTACTGTGTATGTCCCAAACTCACACCAAACTTTCAGCACTCGCGCCTGATGAGGGCATCTGCTGCACAGACAGCAGGTCTTTAGAGGACACCACCATGTGCAGGCCCTGAATGTACTCTGACTCTCTCATAATCAGTGTAAATACAAGCAAATGTATTCAACACAACTATTATTTTAGACATGAAGTTCACTGCAATACGAGGGAAATAATTAAGCACACACACTGCCTGCACATTTTACACTAAAATATCGTCAAAGGAATTCAAATTTCCCATCATTCCTTATTCTTACATATATCAGGTTGAGCTGAAGACATCAAGTTGTTTAAATATTTAAATTAGGCCAATTATCATAAGCAGAGGCTTTGCATAAGCCAAATAAGTTCACTACCCAACCATACACTCAGAGTAAAACATGCATCCCTTTTTTTTACTAATGAACACGAGGGCAACAAGCAACACTGAAAACCACAGATTGCGTACAGTAGGTAACAAACTAAACTGATTACTGAACAAAATAAACAGTAACACTACTGTAATATTATCACATTTTTGGGGCATGTTTCTATACATCAAACACCCCCCTCTCTCGAAACCTAGCATCCTTCTGTGCTTAAGTTTAGTTTTATTTCCCTTCTCAAAAGTATGAGCAATAGTAATAGTGATGTTTCTGTTAGCAAACAACAAGCGCACCGCTAACAAGTAAAAAGTAAATGATCTGCCTCTGTTCTCCAAAAATATAAGGTGTAATAGCAACAGAAACAGAACGTTTTGCAGGGTGTTTGAAAGGTTTGAACTTCTCTGAAAGAACAGAACACCACATCAATTTACAGGACATGAAGTAGAAATCTTTACAGAATGTACGAGCTGAAGACAGGAGAGAAGGAAACTTAAGCCTCAGCTGTTTTTTTTTACAAGACAACAAAAGATCAGAGAGTTCTCAATTCAGCATGAGCAGCACTGGTACACACAGACATGATGACCTACTTAGAGTTTGGGCTCAGAGTAATTCCTCATGCTGGACCTGAACTGTGCAAATATATGCAGGAAAACATGATAAAGCAATGCTAATTGCAAACAGGCTACTTGACTGTGTTATAAATTAGCAGTGTTTGCTAGGACAATCACTATTAATATGTAGGTTAGTGATTTGAACAAACCCCCATCCTGAATATTTGACTCACAAACATGCAGTTTATGGAGAACTATTACATTTCAACACTGTAAAAAATGTGATGGAAAAAAAACAGGTTAACAGTAAGTTCCTGTAGTTTATACAGGAGACATTGTAAAATATCTAAACGAACTAGATATCTCTTATGTAATTATTACAGTAAATTTTGTCAATTGTAGAGATTTTTAATTTGTATAGATTAGTTTTTAGAAATAAAAAAGAACAAATCAACTTATAATTAGTCAAAAACTGTAAACTGATATTCCCAGAACTCCCTACATTACACTTCACATTTGACTGAATTTTGTTTTGTTTAAAGAATTTTTTGATAATTAATAATAAGTTTCTTAATAGTTATCAATTATGTACATTTGGCGTTTATGTTAAATCTGTTTATTGCATTATTCAAGTGTCAAGTGTGTTACCATTATCAAGTGGCTTGTGTTTGCATGAAGGACTCTATACCTTCTATATACTATTCAATTATATTTATTCATGATTTCTTCATGTGGCTTCCTCTTTTACTACCTGCATTATTTATGGTGGTTGTTAGTATTTGTTAAAAGATACAACATAGATTTCAGTAGTAGTGTGCGTCATTTGTAAATTACAGTTTTATACTGTAAAATTTGGAGGATGCTTTGTAAAAAAAAAAAAATATGTTTACCAGTTTTACTGTATTTTTTTTCTACAGAATTATTCTGGCAAACTTGCCAAAGTTCTGCAAAACTGCAACTAGCAACTGCAGAAGCCAATGCAAAACTGCACACAACTGCAAACTGCAAACTGCACCCGCAGTCAGCTTGCTAATACAAATATTTTTTGCAAAAAAACAACCAAACACCTTAAAGGGTTAGTTCACCCAAAATGTAAAATTCTGTCATTAATTACTCACCCTCATGTCGTTCCAAACCCGTGAGACCTTTGTTCATCTTCGGAACACAAATTAAGATACTTTTGATAAAATCTGAGAGTTCTCTTCTCTGACTCCTCCATAGATAGTAATTTAATTACAAACTGTCAAGGCCCAGAAAGGTACTATAGAAAATCATTAAAATAGTCCACCTGACTGCAGTGGTTCAAACTTAATTTTATGAATTGACCAGTATATTTTTGTGTGTGCAAAAACAATTAAAATATAATTACTTTATTCAACACAATCGATCTCTTCTTTTCCTTTTCAGTCTCCTATGCAGTTGATGTAGTAGGCACAAAAACTTTTATTTTTGGGTGTGGTGAACTAACCCTTTAACAAACATATAGCAACACCATGCCAACATTCTTAAACCCGAGCAATCACTTAACAGCATATTCTGTATTATCATATTCAGTACACCTTATGCGCATAGCGACTCCATGGCAACCACCCTCAACCCCCTAGTAATATACTAAAAACACTAAAATAAAAACACAGAACACCTTAATAAGCACTGAGTAATGCCTGGCCAATCTCCCACAATACCTTATTAACCACAAAATGATGTGTTCTAAAAACCCTTGGGAACAACTTAGTAGGCATGTGCCCTAGCTATCACCCTAGCAACTACATCATGCACTAGACATTCCTCATAACACCTTAGCAAACATTACAATGCCCTGACAACCACCCCCAATGCCCAATCAACCACTTAACTGCTTAGAAGCATTCTAAAACCATTCAGAAAACTAAAACACATAGCAACACCATGCCAACCACCCACAATCACATAGCAACACACTAACACCATCATAAGCACATAGCAACAAAACAGCCTAGTTATCACACAGGGATGTGTCAAAAACCCCTTGGAATATCCTCTTCTTTAGTAGGTAAATAGCAGTGTTATAGCCATTCCCCTAGCCACTGCATAGCAATGCACTAAAACCACTCAGAATACCTTGGCAACTACATAGCAACACCATGAAAACCACCCACAATGTCCTATCAACTACATAGTGAGGTGGTATACTGCTGGCTTCCCTCAGAAAACCTTAGCAAGCATAAAACGCTCTAAAAACGCTCACTTAACTGCATGGCAACATATAATATATTCAGAACGCCTAAAACACCCTAATAATAGTAGTAATCTCCTGACAACCAGCCACAAAAACAATAGCAACGCACTAACATCCCTTAGAATACTTTAACAAAGCCATAGCAACATCCTGCTATCCACCCTCAACCCCCTAGCAACCACTGACTTCATAGCAACATGACTAAAACCATTCAGAACACCTTAAGCACATAGCAACACCCTGGCAACTACCCTCAACTCCTCACCCTGACAACCATTAAGTTCATGGTAGCATGATAAAACAACTCAGAACACGTTAAGTGCAAAGTAACACCCTGCCATTCAACCTCAAGCCCCTAGTAACCACTTAACTATATAACAAACTTGCTAAAACCATTCAGAACACCTGTTTATAAAGTTATATTTTTCAGCTTTTTTTAAGCTTTTATTGGATAGGACGGTAGATCGGACAGGAAAGCAAGGGACGGAGAAAGAGGAGGGATCGGCAAAGGACCTTGAGCTGGGAGCATACTGTAGCAGCTGCCAACCATGCTCAACCCCTAATGGCACACAAAAAAATCCCCCTAAACACTATAACAAGAACTTAGCAACACCCTGCCAACCACCCACAATGCGGCAAAAAAAACCTTGGAACACTATGGTCGTCAAATAGCAATGTCCTAGCCATCACCATAGCAACTGCTTGGCGACACAATAGAAACCACCCCTAACACCCTAGCAACCACACAGCAACATCTTGGCAACCACCCCATCAGTGTAACACTGTGTTGTGCACATTACATTTAAACATGTAGTTCTTCATTCTGGATTTGAATTGTGTAAAAAAAAAAAAAATTGTCTGCTTGAGAATATGATGAATACAGCAGTAGAAAATGGAAATAGTATAACAGCTCAATGCTTCGTTAATCATTTCCATTATCAGCCTCGTTTTTGTTGCCATAACAATGACCATCTCGTCCTCTGATGACTGTAATCATTTATCATGATAAGTATCACTATATGGCTCCTGCACGCTAAAGGATGCAAACAGGTCACCTCTCTTTCTGTCTATCTGCAGTGCGGGTTTAAAGAATCACCCAGGGCTTGTGTGTGTGTTTGTGTGTGTGTTTGAGCTCTCCGACGGCTCTCTGACCCAAATTCAGTTCCTCTCCATCCAGCAGACTACATAGGTGGAGATTCGCCACACTCCACCTCGGCAGGACTGTGCCGCAGTGTTCTGCATGTGATCTTAAAGCAGCTATATTTATTACTAAGGAGGACACTGTACAGCTTTTCCTCTCTCTCTCAGAAAATTCTGATAAGTTGACGCTGGGCTAAACAGGCCACAGAAAACCATCAGGGAGTCTGAATTAGGCTGAGTCACATGCACAGCACACTCGTATGAACTTGGAGTTCTATGACAAAAACACAATGTTCTACTTTTCTTACATTGTTGTTTCTCTCCCCACAATATAATACATGCAAATGTTTTCGTCAAGGAAGGTCCCGCCTGGATTTTTATGTTTTTCCTTCACACATTGCAAATTCAACACCCACATTACACAACAAATGTATCGCTTTGTTCACACACTGCAAGTTAATTAATTCTTGCCTGACCGAGAAAGAGTTTTACTTCTCATATAAATGGATATTGAATTTTTTTTGGGGGGGGGTCCCGCTCCATAATGACAGCTGGTCATCAGAGAATAATATTTGGCTCCATCAGTGTAAGACATGGGTACTACAATTCTAGATAGATAGATAGATAGATAGATAGATAGATAGATAATAGATAGATAGATAGATAGATAGATAGATAGATAGATAGATAGATAGATAGATAGATAGATAGATAGATAGATAGATAGATAGATAGATAGATAGATAGATAGATAGATAGATAGATAAATAGACAGACAGACAGATAGATAGATAGAAAGACAGAGATAGATAGATAGGTAGATAGATAGATAGATGGATAGATAGAAGATAGATAGATAACATCCTACAATTAGAATCCTACAACACAAAAGTTCTGACAATCATTTGAATTATTCAATTAGTTTTACAAGAGTTTCCTCTTTCGTATGTAGGCAGCTGCAGTATTAAAAAATGCAGAGTTTAACAGCACAATGGCTGCTAAACATTACAACAAAGCCAGCAAAGGTTGCAGTTCAGTCTCCAGGTTATTATTTACACGCCCTACATTTGCTCTTGTTCCAGAAGCCGTTTGACTCTGACATACAGTGGGGCAAAAAAGTATTTAGTCAGCCACCAATTGTGCAAGTTCTCCCACTTAAAATGATGAGAGAGGCCTGTAATTTTCATCATAGGTACTACTGGGTACATATAGGTATTTTCACTTCAACTATGAGAGACAGAATGAGAAAAAAAATCCATAAAATCACATTGTCTGATTTTTAAAGAAATGTATTTGCAAATTATGGTGGAAAATAAGTATTTCGTCAATAACAAAAGTTCATCTCAATACTTTGTTATATACCCTTTGTTGGCAATGACAGGTCAAACGTTTTCAAAAAGTCAAAAGTCTCCAGAAGGTTTTTGCACAGTTGCTGGTAGTTTGGCCCATTCCTCATGCAGATCTCCTCTAGAGTAGTTGATGTTTTGCGGCTGTCTCTGGGCAACACGGATTTTCAACTCCTCCAAAGATTTCTATGGGGTTGAGATGTGGAAACTGGCTAGGCCACTCCAGGACCTTGAAATGCTTCTTACGAAGCCACTCCTTCGTTGCCAGGGCAGTGTGTTCGAGATCATTGTCATGCTGAAAGACCCAGCCACGTTTCATCTTCAATGCCATTGCTGATGGAAGGAGGTTTTTACTCAAAATCTCACAATACATGGCCCCATTCATTCTTTCCTTTACATGGATCAGTCGTCCTGCTCCCTTTGCAGAAAAACAGCCCCAAAGCATGATGTTTCCACCGCCATGCTTCATAGCAGGTATGATGTTCTTTGGATGCAACTCAGCATTCTTTCTCCTCCAAACACGACAAGTTGAGTTTTTACCAAAAAGTTCTAGTTTGGTTTCATCTGACCGTATGACATTCTCCAAATCCTCTTGTGGATCATTCCAAATGCTCTCTAGCAAACTTCAGAAGGGCCCAGACATGTACTGGCTTAAAGCAGGGGGACACGTCTGGCACTGCAGGATTTGTCTTACTGATGGTAGCCTTTGTTACTTTGGATCCAGCTCTCTGCAGGTCATTCACTAGCTCCTCCCGTGTGGTTCTGGGATTTTTGCTCACCGTTCTTGTGATCATTTTGACCCCACAGGGTGAGATCTTGCCTGGAGCTCCAGATCGAGGGAGACTATCAGTGGTCTTGTATGTCTTCCATTTTCTAATAATTGCTCCCACAGTTGATTTCTTCACACCTATTGCAGATTCAGTCTTCCCAGCCTGGTGCAGGTCTACAATTTTGTTTCTGGCGTCCTTTGACAGCTCTTTGGTCTTGGCCATAGTGGAGTTTGGAGTCTGACTGTTTGAGGTTGTGGACAGGTGTCTTTTATACTGATAACGAGTTCAAACAGGTGCCATTAATACAGGTAACTTGCTTTTTTGTTAGGTGACCAAATACTTATATAAATCATAATTTGCAAATAAATTCTTTAAAAATCAGACAATGTGATTTTCAGGATTTTTTTTCTCATTCTTGTCATAGTTGAAAGTGTACCCATGATGAAAATTACAGGCCTCTCATCATTTTAAGTGGGAGAACTTGCACAATTGGTGGCTGACTAAATACTTTTTTGCCCCACTGTATGTCACAATAGGGAAGAAAAGACTAGCGCAACTTCTGTTTCATGTGGACTTTAAAAACATTTAAAATGACAATTTCAAATGATGACATCCAAAAAGTAACATTAAATGTAATATGATTTTAGAGTAGCAAAAATAACTGTAGCAATTTGGGAAAAAAAGAGGGGTTACTAGGGTAAATGTTTTTTTTTATTTTTTTATTAAATGTTCATTGTTTAATTATTTGTTACTGCTACAGTACTTAACAAAAATAACATCTAGTATGTCTAACATGGAAATTGTAAAACAAAGTGTGGGCTTTTCTTTCTTTTTTTCCTAAAGTAATCCTCCAGTCACTGTGAACTCTCTCTCACACTCACACACACACACACACACACATCTGTTGGCAGCAGCACCTGCCGCTGTTCTGTCACCTGTCCGTCACGTTCAGACATATGGAGTAAAACACTACAGATCCCCAGTACATGTGGAGTTACAGAGAACAACACTGGAGTACAGAAAACTGCTCAGGGTGAGTGAGAGCGTTTTTATATTTTACTTTTTCAATGAATGAAAACACAAACTGCACTAAAGCGTGTTTATCCAAAAACAGCAGAAGTCTATGGCATGTGCCAGTAAGACAGTCAAATAACTGTGTATGCATTACTTAGTTTTGTCTCCCAAAAAGATCACGAAGAGTATTGATAGAGAAACAGAGAGAAAGATTGGAATACTGAATCTTTATTAACTCATTATTTTTATTCAAAACCACAGTAAGGAAAATACCTTTCATTCTAAACATGTGAAGAGATAATAAAAACCTATTTGAGGTATAAAATGACTCTTAACTATGGCCTTATATTTATCTGAATGCTGTTCAGGTCTTCTGCATTTCCAGCAGAGATTGATTGTTTTATACAGGATTCAGTTCAATCAGCAATTTGCGTGATGCACAATAGGGGGCGCTGCACAGAATCTAAGAAATCGTTTTGATAATATGTAATTTCTCTGTACAATTTACTGGTGTAGATGTATTTGTGATACATTTAATACAGCTATCAGAATTGTTGCTATTTTAATGTACCCAAAAAGGAAAAACCCACTGACTAAAGATAATTTACTCACTCTGTTAGTCCATATGACTTTATGTCTTTGTTACACATAGAATAAAAAGGACCTTTATATAATACTTTATAGTGATTTTTCCATTCCTTTTGGAGCTTGACAGACCCTGCTCACCATCTATTGCCATCATCCATTAATACTTTTATACCTTCAAATGTAGTTTTCGGTTGAGTAAAAGAGGATATCAGTGATATCAAATCTAAAAGTTGAACAAAAATCAGTTTAGTGTTATAAGAGAGTAATGCTTTCTTTCTTGCTGAGAGCATAATGAGAGTTGAAATGGAGGCTTTTGAAATGGAAAGTGCAGGTTTATGTAACGCAGCTGCAGCTTCACAATAAAACCCTGTGATATCAATTCATTCACTGAGAGACTGTTGATTTTGGATTTGATCCATTCAGTTTGTCAATGTATTAAAATTTTTTTTTCTGTTTTACATCAGTAGCTTGATTTACCCTCAGGCATCATGTGATTGAGATCTTTTCTTTCCTGACATATTAATGGAAGACTCAACAATACTCAAACAGGTGGAACACATGAATGCAACCATTTAAAAAGAGCTATTCAAATGATTCATATGGAGGGGTGTATTTAGTGGGCAAAAAAAAAAAAAAAATATTACATCAGCTGTGAGGTAACTGGAAGCAGACCAGACACAGATTACAACATTTAACCACAGTAAATATTATTACAATTTTAAATAACTGTTTTCTATTTCAATATATTGTAAAATGTTATTTATTCCTGTCATCAAAGCTGAATTTTCAGCATCATTACTCCAGTCTTCAGTGTCACATGATCCTTCAGAATTAATTCTAATATGCTGATTTTCTGCTCAAGAAACATTTCTGATTATTATCAATGTTTAAAACAGTTGTGCTGCTTCATAATTTTCAGGAAACCATGATACATTTTTTTTTCATGAATAGAATGCATTTTAAAATACATCTCTTTACTGCAATTTTTGATCAATTTAATGCATCCTTGCTTAATAAAAGTATTCATTTCTTTAAAAAAAAAGTGTTGCGTCATATTTATGTGGAAACCGCGATACATTTTCTTTTTCGTTTTTTCAGGATTAGAAATAGAAAGTAAAGAAATTGAACATTCAAAAGTGTTTAAGTTTTTAACATTATTAATGATTTAACTGTCAATTTTGATCAGTTTAATATGGAGGACCAGGAGTGCCACATAAAAATAAAGCGAAGAATCAATTAATTTAATAAATCAAACATAAAAATGTATATGAATAAATCACTTTTTATATGGGCAAATTAATAGACATATTTAAAGTTGTTTATTTAATTCCTGTTTTTAAATGTAGTTTAATTGAACAATAAAACAATAAATTTAGCAAATCTTTTTTGAATGTATAAATAAATAAACAAATTTGAAATAGGTTATTTAATTCATTTTTTAAAACGTAGATTAATAAAACAATAAAAAGCACATTAGTAAATCATTTTAAATGCGGATATAAATCGCTTTTTTAAAAAGAATTTGGCAAATGCTTTTACTAATTGCTTTTCTTTTTCGGTTTGCCAAATGAACTATTTTATTTACTAATGTTTCCTGGTCTATTTTTTAAAATCAGAAGTTGTATTTTAACAATAATGTAACATGTGAGCTAACATGAACAAGCAATGATTATTTTGTTAACTAATATTAACATAATAAAACTGTAAAAGATAATATATTGTTCAGTGTTGTCAGTTCAAATGCACTTACTAATGTTAACAAATGAGATGGAACAAAGACGTTTTACTGAGAAAATTATGAGTATAATTCATCCAGTACTGATAAGTATTAATAAGGGATAGTTCAGTCTGAAATTTATCCAAAGATATGTGGGCAAAGTATTCCACAATTTGCTTACTGTAGCAAAATACAGTAACTCTGTTAGAATCAGTCCTTCACCTTCACTCACTTATAAGTTTCTATTACAGTCAGAATGCAGCTGATCACTAGGTTTTGGAATAGAGTTGAAGAATAATGAATGGGATGTCCATTCATGTTTATTTGATGATGAACTATAAATGAACTAGTATGAAGAGATCATCGGCTACTTAAAGAGCCACAATATGGTATTTATTGTTTAAAATTCTTTAAAAAATGACAATATTTTGAATATGAAACTGTTTCATATCAAAAGTAGCCTGCTCTGTCTTGTCTGTTGACGCGTGGTCAGTGTCCTCTTAGCTCCGGGATGTATTTTTCACTGCGTGAGAACATGATGTGTGGCATGAGAGCGCATGGCTTGTCGGACACAGCAACAGTAACTAAAGGGGGCGGGTCTTTGCAAGGGGTCAATTGCGAGTTTAAAAATCATCAGCTTTTATTGGAAAATTAAACATTTTATTAAGCTTTGATAATTGTCTTAATCTTTTAAAAAACTGAGAAAAAATTTTTTCAAACTTTTTTCAAAAACCACCTGTACATTTTATAATATATATTACATCAGCATTTTAGAGTCAAATTGGGTGGTGGGCTATAAAATATTCAAATCAGGAATGTCAGAATCAGAATGCGCAGATGGTGCTTTAAAAACGTCTGTCAAAATATAACGTACAACTTCCTGTTTCCGTCAAGAACCAACATATGTTGAATGATGTTCCCACTGAAGTTTTTGGATTAGTATTTATTCTCTTTAGCATGCAGTGTGAAGTATTTCACTCAGTTCCTTGATCATTCCGATTCAATTTCAGCGAGTGAAGAACACATTTTTACTCAGGTGCATTATGTATTATGTATGTTTATCGTCTCTGACAGACAGCGTGTTGAAGCCACACAGGCCTCCATTTTCTCCCTCAGAAGTCGGTGACGCATTCAAAACATTCGGTAGTGTGGGTTTTCCAGCGAAATGCGTGCACTCGATCTCTGCTTCTCGTAATTACTACCATATATTGTGCAGGTTATTTTTTGACAGACATCAATGTGATATTGAAATGATGTGGATTTGAAAACTGATAGAAAGTCATAATTATTTATTTCTTAGCCAGCAGGTATTGAGTGAAGTGATTGATGCCCATGAGTGTGTTGTGGCAATGTTTTTAGTGCTAATATTACAACAGACAGCCAGCCTAAGTTTTTGACGGACACGATAAGGTGTGAACTATGTTTGATTTTTGGGCAGTTATTACATGTGCTGGAGATGTTTTTTGCGTAGATCATTGTATTTATTTTACGTAATGAAGTTTATTTCATGGCTTAAATTAGGTTACTCAGAGGCTGACATGTTTGACTTGTCAAAAATATTACATTAAGCTGTAATGTGGGTTTTTATTTGATTATTATTGTCTCTTTTTTAGATAATCTTTTTTTAACCCATGAAAATGCAGGTCCTATTGTAAATAATAGTTCAAAATCACTTTTTAAAACTGTTGTTCCATTATTATCCGGGCCGTTCCACCGAACGGGTGACATTTGCTTGATGCAACTTTATTTTGAAAATATTTTTTCAACACTGAATCTAATACCACACATATTTAACTATTCAAAATGTGCATTGGTCAATCTCAGGTAACTTTATTTCATTTTTTACAAGGTTTTTTTTTACAAAAAGATGGATGCATGTTTTGCTCAGTCCTGTTACCAAAACTCATGTGCCATTTAAAAGGCATGTTTAAAATCATGTCAACTAATTCCTTTGTTTTCCCCTCAAGAAAAGGCTTATTTTAAAGAAATGGTTGATTTTTTGTTCAAATAATTAATATATGTGTCTTAAAAAATCACTATATATTAAGGCAAGGTGTATTTTAATAAAAAGAACACCAACATGTGTAATAAATCAATATTTATCCGTGAGCAAACAATGACTTGTCTTTAACTGTTATAACAACAGAATACATGTAGTGGTAAAAAAATGAATATGGAAATTTATGCTTGTTTCAGGTCACGTTTTATCTCTCGTCCCCTGATAAACGTCTCTGAGACGCTCCCACAGTCAGAGAGTCAGACGTGAAGTCATTGTTATCAGGTCTGTGTGGGTCACGCTCATGTCATGTCTGCGTTTGTACAGGAAGTTTTGTCTGACTGGCTGAAGCCTTGAGAGGACAGAGTAATAATGAGTGTTATCGTGCCTCTATGGTTGTTACAATAAATCCTAGATAACATACAGACATTCTAGTGTGTAATTCATGTCTGGAGGGAGAAACTGAGTGCAGTGTGATGTTTGTGTAAATACTTTCAGAGTCATTTGTCACAGGGATGTTGTACAGGACAGAGAGAAACAGATTGAATATCTGAATATACACTGTTAAAAAATTACTGTAAATTTTACAGTCTAATACTGGCAGCAGGGTTGCCAGCCAGTTACTGTAAAATTTACAGTAGTGTTACTGTAATTTAATTGACAGGACTTTCCCTGTATTCTCTGATTACAGTAAATAACTGTATTTTTTTTTTAATTATGAAGGGTCAATTTACAGCAATATTCTGTAAATTTGAGTCAAACCAACACGTGACCCCAGAATGCATTGCAGTTTACAGCAATATGCTGTATTATTAAACAACAGCCAGCGGCTGTAAAATAATGCTGTAATTTTTACGGTAATTCATTACAGTGTATTTCATTGAATATATTTAGTTCATATTGAAATAAATCAACATGAAATGCTGTTCACTTCTTTATTCTTATATATTTAATAGAGAAACAAGAAGATTTCAATCAGGAATTGATTAGACAGTCAAAAGTGTCTCTATATGGTTGAAAATTAAGTATTGCTGATGTATTGATCATTTCAGAACATGTTTTTAGTGTCTTTATGAAAGATTACATTGTGCGCTTATGAATTATTCTCTTTAGATGAGGAATATTTTATTAAAGAAATTATGATTATGTCTTTTGGAATTATTTAGTCTTTTTATTTTCTTTTATTGAATAACTTTTAATCTCTCTTTTTTTTTCACTGTGATCCAAAAGAAAAATAAGCAATGTCAGGTGGTACGTTGTTTTGGAGACGGCGCATGTAATTAAATTTCATGTGGCTGATAGCCAATATTATTTTCTATTTTGTCTAAATAAATTTAAAATAAAACACTAAAAACTCAAATAAATACTTTTTTTGCTTCACACCATTATAATGTAAAATATGAAATTTTAATTTAATTTAAGAGTTTTATTAAATTATCAAAGATTATATCAGAGTGTGATGTAAAAAAAACTAAACTAGAACAATTAAACAATTAAATATCAAATATGTCAATTAAATGTCCAATATGAACTGTTACTAAATTAAACAATATCATATCAGACAATAAATGACCAATTCTGCACCAATATATTGTTTATCTTTACTTAGAAGATAATGAAATTTTTATTTTATTTTTGTGTAATAATACGCTCTGATGAATCATGCACAATTGGAGCAGGAAAAAATGAGGTAAATGGCAAATTCTGATATCATGTTTGATATTATACAATTCCAGTGTTAGAGGATCTTAAAATCGCCTGTTGTCCAAACCGGTGTATTTGTGCTTGTTTTCATGATATGAGGGCACAAATTTGTATAATGAAATGGATGTAGACATATTTTATGAGGACATTTCATTAGTCCTCATATTTAAAAAAAAAAGTTAAAAAACATACTAATAAACAATGTTTTATTAAAAATGTAAAAATGCAGAATGTTTGGGTAGGTTTAGGATTATGGTTAGTCTAGGGGGACAGAATGTACAGTTTGTACAGTATAAAAATCAATTTCCTCGCTAAGATAGCTAAGCAAACCTGTGTGTGTGTGTGTGTGTGTGTGTGTGTGTGTGTGTGTGTGTGTGTGTGTGTGAGAGAGAGAGAGAGAGAGAGAGACAAAAGTTAATTTTGCACTTAGGTCTGGATGTGATGGCTCAGCATAAGAACAAATGGAGAGGTCTGTGTGTGTGTGTGTGTGTGTGTGTGTGTGTCAGAGTAATGAATGATAACATACTCAGTGTAAACACATCTCCTCACAAATACAGAGACTCAGCAAAATAGGTTTGTTTGCCTGCAATGTCCAGACATCCATCCACACACACACACACACACACGGATCTGCTGAGCTTAAAGCAAACACTCAGAAAAGATTTGATAGGAGTGTCTGACCCTGTCAAATCTCCACAAATACATTCACCAAAGTCACTCCCTCATATTCCTTTCATTGTCACTAAAACAATAGTCCACCCAAAAATGAAAAAGCATGAGTTTGAAACCCTTATGTTCTGAAACACTGCAGGTTGTAATCAGCCAGTAGAGGGCACTGTTAAACATCTCTCTGTAAGATCACAGTAATCTCAGACAAGCATGCATTGAAATTCATACATCAACATTCAGTATAATGTTGTTGATAACACAGGGAAATGTAATGTGTCTGATCGTTGACCGGATGTTCACCCAGATTCAGTGCACTTCAAGTGCAAGTCTCGTTACTATAAGTCCCTCGCCTCTGTCTTTGTACAGTCATAATTTGTTTCAGCCACTCTGCAATGCATCTGAGATTCATTAAATCAGAGGAGGAGGAGGAGGAGGAGGAGGATAATGCAGCACAGTCTCTCAGTATGACAGAGTCACCAGTTCTGCTGTCTGTTCAGGGTGTGCTGTTGGGAAGTTCACATGACATGTCGAGCAGTGACAGTCGTGTGACATACTATATACAACATTTTTATAATTCGTATGTAAGTATTAAGCAGTTTTTGTGAGGTCATACAAATTGAGAAGCTATTTAAAAGTGCATCTGCCATACCGTACCATTTATGTGAATTGCAATATAAAAAGGGTGAATCTCATTGAACATGTCTGGGTAATGTTTCACCTCAAAATCAAAAGGCATATATGTTTTACATAAAGAAAATGAAAATAACTGAGTCGATAACTAACACACACGCTCACACAACCAATTGATAATAATCAGAACTGTTTCTTGAGCAGCAAATTAGCATTTCTTCTGAAGGATCATGTGACACTGAAGAATGGAGTACTGATGCTGAAAATACAGCTTCGATCACAGGAATAAATTACATTTTAACATATATTCAAAAACAGTTATTTTAAATTGTAATAATATTTCACAATACTACTATAACATTATACTATAATATTAATAATAATATATTATATATAATATACATTGTATTATAATATTATTTTTGGTGTTTTTTATATTTTTAATCAAATAAATGCAGCCTTGGTGATGGTGAGCAGACGTTTTTAAAAAGAAAACTTTTGATCGACAGTGTATATATGTATATATGTTTGTGTGTGTGTGTGTGTGTGTGTAGTACTGTAAAGCAGTGATGAAAACACCTATTTTGAAATTCACAGTAATGGGTAAAGGGGGGGAAATCTTAATTAAAAAAATTCTTGAAAATAATCTTTCTATACAAAAACAGCTGTTTAGTTTTGGTGAAATATGATCCAGACACTTCATTTACCTATTTTTCTCTAATATTTGATCACAGATAAAGGTTGAATAGGAAAAGGCCTCTTAAGAGAATTAAAAATGCCTTAAAGTCCAAGTATCAATAAAATGTGGGTTCTTCAGCAAACCGGCAACATTTAACATTGAGAGTTGTACACAATAAGGCAGCTTTTCCATTGTGTCCCAACATTCGCTAGTGTAGACGGAGTCTTCACATTACATCTGTGCTTTATAAGCTTTTCCTTTGACTGATAGCACATGACTGTCCAGTTTCTATACAGGCATTCACATTAAACACTAGCATGAGTTCAGTACACATATTGTGCCTGTCTATCTGGACGGCCTGAGCCGCATCTGCAACGATTTAAAATGTCAAATTGAATTAGAGCTGCTCTCCATTCTGTGTGTGTGTTATTGGATGGCCGAGCCATGTGTGTTTGTCTGAATAGTGAAAGCATGCATACCTTCAGCATTGCACAGGGGGGATTTTGTTTCTCCTAAATTCAACAGAGAAGAAAAGAGAAACACAAAAGCTATTTTAATGACAGTAAAATTTATTTCCGCCCACATTACGGTTAGCAGCTCTGGGATGGAAATACACAGTGCTTTTAAGGTGTGTTTGCCATGATTAGCTCGTCTGGCTCATACTATATTTAAATGGGGTGTGTCTTTCTCATACACACACGCACACACACAGACATTCAGTTGCTGTGTTTGTCTTCTCCACCCATGTGAAGCGCACACAAACCCTTGCAAACATCAGCTAATAGAGAGAGACAGATCTGGAGATTTAACTAGATTTTATCAAACAAACAAAAATAATACCACTATCACTAACACTCATTCAGCACATCATGGTGGTAATACCATGGAATTCTCAGAAGTACCTTATATACTATGTAAACATGATAAAACATGACCATCAAAGCACCATGTTGGCATTTTTTGGCCTCATTTTTCATCATCATCTGTAATTGCAGTCATAGGCCAAATGCACAGAAATAAAACACCACAGTCATCATAAAAGAGATATACTTTAATCAGACTATGAAATGACTTTCTTTCCTGGTTAGAGTACAGTGGTTTCTCCTCATGTACTGACACTTTTTTTTGGTCACAGAAGGATGTAAATGGATTTGACAGATGAAGTGAATCATTGTCTGGAACTGAAAGAGATCCAATGAAAAAATCTCAGTTCACACATTTATTCATGCACTTCTATTGTCTCATTATTGAAATTGAGAAGAGACCTCCATTCAATGCACCGACACCACCCTAAAACACACACACACACACACACACATTTTCTATCACGATGGGGAATTTCCATTAACTATCCCTTATACCTAAATGAACCCTCACACAAACCTTTCAGCATTTTACACTTTCACTAAAATATATTTTTTATATTTAATTAAGCTGTTATAACATGTTTTAATAACAAAGAGAGCAAGGCAAACACACACATATTGGGTTTCCATGTTTTATGGGGACATTCCATAGACATAATGGCTTTTATACTGTATAAACTGTATTCTCTTCCCTAAACCTACCCATCACAGAAACATTCAACTATTTTAGATTTTCAAAAAAGATTATTCTGTATGATTTATGAGCTTGCTTCCTAATGGGGACCAAAAAAAAGTCCCAACAAGGTTAAAAATTACTGGTATCGCCATCTTTGTTGGTCCCCATTACATTAGGATTACCAGGACGACACACACACACACACACACACATGTTGTGTTTTAATTTTTTATGGGGACATTCCATCGGCATAATGGTTTTTCTACTGTACAAAACTGTATTTTCTGTCCCCCTACACTACCCCTAACCCTAAACCTACCCATCACAGAAAATGTTCTGCTATTTTAGATTTTCAAAAAAGATAATTCTATATGATTTATAAGGTCCTCATGGGGACCAAAAAAATGTCCCCACAAGATCAAAATTTACTAGTATTACTACGAGACATTTGGTCCCCATAACGTAGGGAATACTCGCCCACACACACACACACACACACACATACACACACACACACACACACACACCTACACACACACATGCGTGTCTGTTGTAGTCTGTGTTGGACTTTGTCTGTTTGTCCGTTCTTTTCATGTAGTTTATCATGCGGACTTGACAAGACCAATATACTGCTATTGTTTAAACTTTATATCTGTCAGGCCAGTATAATCTTTAAGCTTTTAAAATCATTTGAAACCTTCGGGCCAAACTTTCTCAAGCTGATCTCAAAGTCAAGGTTACTATTCCTTTTCTATTCTAAATAAGAGAATCTTCATGCTTGAAATGTCTTAAAATGCCACAAGAGGTACTTGTCTCTATAATATAAGCATGTATCATATTTATTGATGCACCTGTTTTGGTGCATTTGATGTATTACCTGTTATTCATTGTGTCATGATCATGCGTTTGTTCGTAATGCTGCTTTGTAAATGCGCTGATCGGAGATGAAGGGCAGCTTTGCTGGTTTCTAGTAGACTATGGCAGAATCCTGACTGATCTGAAACCTTATATAGCATTGATCTGCAGTAGAAACAGTGGTGTAAAGTATTTGAATAAATGTAATTAGTTACTGTACTCTTTCCCCACCATTGAAAGAATTTTCCATCATTTATAACGCTTCCCGCCATTGACGGAATTTTCCGGCAATCCATGTTTTCACTGTTATATGGCAGGGGCGCTATTACACATCTTCTGAAAGAGTACAGAATCTCCGGATCAAAACATGGGTGAAGAAAAAGCAGAAACAAGCAATAAAAAAGCATTGCTTATTAGCTACTTCAGATATTTAAAAAACATACATATATAAAATGCATTGCTTTGCAGGTGTTGATGGACTCAATCTACTCCATCTGTGTTTTGGCCATCGTCGTTCTGAATCCTAAATTGTGATTTTCTCAGCTTTTAGTTCAAAATGTTGCTTTTCCTAATGAAACTTACCCACATTCAAGTGTTGATGAAAAAAGAATGCATGAAGTAAGAATAAAATGTTGTTATATGTTCTTTCTTTTGACACATTGCATGTTCAGATATTCATAAAACAAAATATACTGTATATTCTGTATAATAAAATAAAGTTTTGGGAAAATGATCAAAAATGTTTTTTAAATGTTTTCTTTAAAAAAAAAAAAAAAGCTAGCGGGAAGCACACCTATCTTTTTGTAGTATTTGTAATGAAGTTATTGTTACGTTTTGCATGCCACCCAACTTTTTCTGCAGCAGTTTAGTTATGATACAAAAGAAGTGATATTGCCATCTACAGGGCATTGAAGCTACTACATATTATGCGTTTTACTCTTACTTATAGAAACTTGTCAACAAGGCTACTTTACGCAATTGTGAGAGCATTAGCAGGTAGTGCTAATGGTGGGGGGGGCTGTTTGGTTTGAATTTTGAGTGATTTATCTAATGGATCTGGCTAGATATTTATGAGTTTGGATTTTAGCCTAATTTAGCAAAGGCTAGATTGTGTTTCTGCTGGATGTGTTTTCATAACAGAAGACTTGACCACATAATGTGTCCTTCTGAGTTATTAAACATACATCAAATCATGAACTACATGTGGCTACAGCAGTCATTCATTCTCCATGACAAATGATGATTGAAATCCAGACAAATGCAGCAGTTCCTGTTTCAGTGTTTTGTTTATTTTCATGCAACTCTTTCCCCTCATGGCAATGTCAAGATTGGTCAATGGAAAGGTCATTGTTCCTTTGGAAAGTATTCTAATGAGCCCTGAAGTCATTTGATCTCCATTCAGAGCCTCGACAACCACTTGTGCCAAAGAGAGCAACAACAACCGCCCTGTTTTTCAGTCTTTCAGCCCAATTGATTGCAGAGGATTCATTTTCTCAAAATTGTGAAAATTGCACCGTGGCTGGTAAATCGCAACATTTGATGTTAAGTGAAAAATGAGAAAGTTTTATGAGAAAAAAAAACCCCTTAAATAGTTAAAATTGTTCAAATCTTGAATTGTTTTATGAGGAAATAAAGCCATGAAGCATTGCTATTGATTTAAACTAATCAGAACTCCTGACTATAGATAATCACATTCATTGTTTTTTATGACAGTTAAATTAAAACATTTATACATGTCATACTGTGCATGTTTTTTTTTTTTATGATACTATTTTAAAGTCGAGCTGGGCCAATAGACGATACCATCGTCCATCGCCGATGGCTGACAGACATCACAATGTTGAGCCGGCATCGCTATATCCTCTAGTAGTTTTATCTAAAGCCAAACGTGCTTCATTCAAGCCCTTTCAGCTCTGTGCGTGTTCTCTCAGTCTCTCTAAACCCCTCCTTTCCGAGAGCCTGCTCTGCTCTGGTCATATGGCCCAGTCTGTTGTGATTGATTGATGGCTTTTTCAGCATGTGTGCAAATCAAACACTCATTATCATATCTGAATTTACCATCATATATTTGCCATATCAATCTCATCAAAGTGGATTTGCTTTGGCAGCAGAAAACAGCGTCTTCTCAACATGAACATCACAAACCAAATTCTTCTAGTTTAGGCTACAACTAGTGTTTGAGGGCGGGGCAAAGTAGACACTGTTCACAGGCAGCCAATGAGAAGGGTATTATGCAAATTAGTTACAAACCTATGTGGGTTTAGCAGCAAGTGAGACTGGAATTACTGATGACTTGTTTTAGCAGTTCAGAATCACTTCTTTCTTTTGGGAGACAAAAACTCCATTTATCTGCACTTTTCAAATATTTTACATTTCCAAACAGATCTATTACACACTACATGTAAACTTATTGTATCAGACCTATAAAACCAAATTAGGAGCCTTTAAAATAGCATAAAAAGGGCACCTTAAATGTTATACATATACACTATTTAAAAATTCACTTACCAACCTTCTCTGTGAGTTAACCTTCTCACAACTCATTAAAAGCCAGGAGTCAACCAAAATACACAAGGATATTGGAAAGGGATGCAAATGGATGCAACAGCTAACCAAACTAACTACATATCTAACATAACATAAAATGGCAACATAACTAACCGAAAGCACTCCACCCATAAGAATTACACCACCAATGAATAAAACACAGAAAGTTCATCCGCCAAGAAAACTAGTCCCACCTCAAAAAGGACAATTCTCTAACTGAACAGTACAACTCTTTTCTTTCAATTTCATCTTTCTTAAGGATTTCCTTTAAAAATAAATTAATAAAAAAAGGCTATGGTTTTGTCTGTAATTCTCTTTGATGGTGAACCATCACAGTTCAAAAACCTCATTCCTTGAATCACTTCGATAATGTTTCTTCACGAAAAACTGCAGGATAAAGAAGAAACAGATGGACCATGATGATCAGGTTACAGTGTCCAGCTGTGCTGTTTAGGTAAAAGAGAGAGAGAAATACAAGAGAGCAAATGTGTTTAAGACAATGAACAGAAAATCTGCTTGTAAACCAACTAACACTAGTATACACCATTTGTTAGAGTTTCAGGATGCCAGGTTGGTCTCTCTCACACATACACACACACACAGGTTGGTCTTGGTTTACAAACTGTACATACAACTGTACATACTAACCCTGCCCCTAAACCTACCCATCACAGAAAAGATTAAAAAATGTGCACACACACACACATATGAAAGAGAATAGTGTGAACAATCTGGGAAACATCACTGCTGAAAAAAAGTCAAACAGGTTTGGAGCGACATAAAAATGCGTAAATGAGAGAATATTCAAAATACCACATATAATCTTTGGATTAGTGTTGATCTCACAGGGATTCACTGAAATTATACTGGGGCTGTAAACACAATTTACTACGTGCATATATTTATATAACTATGATGGAGGGATTACTGCTTTTATTTATGAAGAGAAAACATGAGACAAGATTCTTTAGAGAGAGAGAGATCATGTGAGAGATTGTGTGAGTAAGAATAAGAATAAATCATATTTTTTCAATAGTCACTGAAATTCATGCTGGTTTTTTGCTATTGCTAACACCCAAGTACTAACATTTGGAATGAAATTCGTTCTGTACCTGCACATTTAGTGGACTATGTAAAACAAAAAAAAAAACTTCTCTCTGCTTGTTTTTGGTTTTGTGTTGTCTGAGAACGGCCTCCCGTATCTCCAGACATCACACGGGTCAGTGTTTTAGACAGGCTTTGATCAGACTCCTATAGTTCAGACTCTTTCATACATGAGCATCAGATAAATGTTAAAACACAGAGTTCTTTCTATCTGCTTTTCCCCAACCAGTCTTTCTACTTCACTCGTCTGTCCATCAGTCTAATTTCCACACAGTAAAGCAGGAAGGCTTTGAACGGTTGCTAACTCTTTATCTTTATTCAGTAATCACTGAGAAACACAAGAACTCCACTATCCAAACTGATTTTCAGTGTCCTTGATGTTATCTAACATTCTGGACTAACTGGTAAAACCATATTTCCATTCATTGTTTATTATTGTCTGGCCAGAATCATCATAGAATCAACAGAATCTTATTCTGTTGTACATGTTGAGTCAGGAGGTGGCTTGTTAAAGCCAACATGAAATCAAAATGGACAGTTCTTGTGTACTTTCTTAATCACAAACTCACTCTACCTCTGTAACTTCAATTACTTATTTTTCAACCTTGACACACTTTTCAATGAAATGTTATTATTCAACCAATTGTCAATAGCAAAAATTAAGTTTCCCTAAGTGTTGTTACTGAACTAAAATTTTCGCTAATTGAATCAAAGATGACGTAAAATAAAACTTGAATAGAAACTTGAAACTTAGAAAATAAACTAGACACAGACAGACAGACAGACAGACACAGACAGACAGACACAGACAGACACACAGACACAGACAGAGACAGACAGAGACACAGACAGACAGACAGACAGACAGACAGACACAGACAGACAGACACAGACAGACAGACAGACACAGACAGACACACAGACACACAGACACAGACACAGACAGACACAGACAGACACACAGACACAGACAGAGACAGAGACAGACACAGACACAGACAGACAGACACAGACAGACAGACAGACACAGACAGACAGACACACAGACAGACACAGACACACAGACACAGACACAGACACAGACAGACAGACACACAGACAGACACACAGACACAGACAGACAGAGAGACAGACAGACACACAGACACACAGACAGACACAGACAGACACAGACAGACACACAGACAGACACACAGACACACAGACAGACAGACACACAGACAGACACACAGACAGACAGAGAGACAGACAGACAGACAGACAGAGACAGACAAACAGACAGACACAAACAGACAGACAGACACAGACAGACAGACAGAGACAGACAGACACAAACAGACAGACAGACACAGACAGACAGACACAGACAGACAGACAGAGAGACAGACACAGACAGACACAGACAGACAGACAGACACACAGACAGACACAGACAGACAGACAGACAGAGAGACAGACACAGACAGACACAGACAGACACACAGACACAGACAGACAGACAGACAGAGAGACAGACACAGACAGACAGACACACAGACACAGACAGACACGGGCAGACAGACAGACAGACACGGACAGATAGACAGACAGACACAGACAGACAGACACGGGCAGACAGACAGACAGACAGATACAGACAGACAGACAGACAGAAAGAGACAGATAGACAGACAGACACAGACAGACACAGACAGGCAGACACAGACAGGCAGACACAGACAGACAGACAGACACAGACAGACACAGACAGGCAGACACAGACAGGCAGACACAGACAGACAGACAGACAGACACAGACAGGCAGACACAGACAGACAGACAGACACAGACAGACACAGACAGGCAGACACAGACAGGCAGACACAGACAGACAGACAGACACAGACAGGCAGACACAGACAGGCAGACACAGACAGACAGACAGACACAGACAGGCAGACACAGACAGACAGACAGACACAGACAGACACAGACAGACAGACAGACACAGACAGGCAGACACAGACAGACAGACAGACACAGACAGACACAGACAGACAGATAGACACAGACAGACAGACAGACACAGGCAGACACAGACAGGCAGACACAGACAGGCAGACAGAGACAGGCAGACAGACAGACAGACAGACAGAGAGACACAGACAGACAGACACGGGCAGACAGACAGACAGACAGACACACAGACAGACAGACAGAGAGACAGACAGATACAGACAGACAGACAGAGACAGACAGACAGACAGACACAGACACAGGCAGACACAGACAGGCAGACACAGACAGACAGAGACAGACAGACAGACAGACACAGACACAGACAGGCAGACAGAGACAGACAGACAGACAGACACAGACAGACACGGGCAGACAGACAGACAGAGACAGACAGACAGACAGACAGACAGACAGACACAGACAGACAGACACAGACAGATAGATAAATAGATAGATAGATAGATAGATAGATAGATAGATAGATAGATAGATAGATAGATAGATAGATAGATAGATAGATAGATAGACAGATAGATAGATAGATAGATAGATAGATAGGTAGATAGATAGATAGATAGATAGATAGATAGATAGATAGACAGATAGATAGATAGATAGATAGATAGATAGATAGATAGATAGATAGATAGATAGATAGACAGATAGACAGATAGATAGATAGATAGATAGATAGATAGATAGATAGATAGATAGATAGATAGATAAAAAAAAGCTGTGGTTGGTCACTGTACATGTCAATCAAACACATTCTTTTCCTGTCTAAATGTGTGGGTCTTGACCAGAATAGGCTGCAAAGTGGAACAGACTTTATGCTGATAGTTAAAAGTTTGGCTTCATGAGAATGTGTGTGTGAGTGAGAGAGAGACAGAGAGATGGACATTCCTTTTAAGGGACCATCAGTGTTTTTCATTTGTCAGACTCCTCTTGAGAGCGTCTGTGAATAATCTTCAGGTGTTTATATAACTACACATTCCAAGAGTCTCTCTTTCTCTATTTCTGCCTCTCCCTCTCTCTCTGAAGTGTTTAAACGAGAAGAAACTTAACTGTACAAAGGAAATGAAAGAATTTGGGGAGGCTTTAGAGGTCTCTTTGTTTGACTGTGTGTATGTGTGTGTATGAAGGGAGGTCCTGATTTGCCACTGAGAAAAGTATGAAAAGCCTTCAGGGGGATTTCCTCTGAAAGAAAGACCTCCTCCTCTTCCAGACCCCCCCCCCCCCTCTCTCACTCTCTCTCTCTCTCTCTCTCTCTCTCTCTCTCTCTAACACTTTACGGTCAAGACAAAACGGGGCAGTGAGCCGACGACAGACCACTTGACACTTTGCATTTCTCAGCAGACGTCGTACTCTTGTACAAACTTGCAAAAACTTGCTAAACAATGGCTGTAATCCACTGTAGTCCAAATCGACCCCCCTTTCCAAACCGGACACAATGGAAGCACCTCTGGATGTAAGACATCATGGGAATGCTGCCATTACATCTCCAGAACTAAACTGGGAATTTTTCTTTATTGGAGAGAGATTTTAGGATGACAACTCAGTAGCCGAGATTCTGTCGTCAAGATGGTAAATAAGACTCTTTCATTTCAGTTTTTACACACACCGTCTTGTTGTCCCACTGACCTACTGAACTGCTGATAACCGGAGTACTGAACTAGTGATAGCTGACTGGTGTTGTGGGTGACCTTTAAGTGCATTAACATTTACAGTATTTAGCACGACTAAGTAAACTTTTCACACTAAGAAGATTATTTTGTTTCTGCAAAAGCTTCTTTATCCAACTAGCAGGGAACATTCTCAGAACTTTAACTAACGTTCAGGCAAGGTTCTCTCAAAGTTATGAGCAAACGTATTTTAACATTAATAGGATGTTTGTTCAAAATGATCTGGTTTTTAATATTGTTTTCAAAATATTACCAGGAAAACATTTATACATTGTTTTTCCTGAAACGTTTTAGTAGGACATTTGTTTACCATTTTTTTTAATCTTACTACTTGTTTTAGAATGTTCAGAGGACATTCAAAAGTAACGTTCCTATAATGTTCTCAAAACCAAGAAAAAGCGTTCAACGTTATGAACATTCAGGAATAACGTTTTCATACCTAATGGGAACGTTAGCAAAATGTTCCTAACTTATTTTTGGTTCGCTGGGTAGTTTTCAGCTATTTTTTGAGGTTTGTCAGCTAAAGCTTACTGATAAAATGAACATGCTGTTTCAACAATTAGTGTTAAAAACAATATATCCGAAAAAAACTAACTTGACTTGCATGCACTATTTTTCTAGCTTTCGTTTTCTTATTCATTTAGCCTTGGTATCACAATATCTAATAGTAATTCACTAATCATTCATGAATTCAAAAAAATCTTTTTTCAGTTGAAACACTGCAGTTTGGCCTCAGTTTTTGCATTACACTGTGTGAGATCCTCAACTTGATTTCTGACAGATCTACATGACCCAGTTTCCAGCACATATTCAGCTGTGTCTCTAGCGTTTGGTTTGTTATACCTCTCTAAATGACTGATGGTGTTTGGCAGAGAGTTGAAACGGCCTCCACAAGCTTTATGTTGTGTTTTATTTGAGTAAGGCAGGTGTGTTTAATCTCTGATTCTCCAATAATTTACAACGTGTCAGGTACGAGAGACCGGAGCGAGGTGTGTTTTTAGTCAAGTTTGTGGATTCACACACACCTTTGGTGTTCATGTCTACTGCTAAGCAGAAACCACTATAATATCAGTTATATTCATCTGTCAGCTCACCATGTTCTGTCATATAGTGATTTTCTGCCATTTGTGGTTAATATTACTCAGCCAAAAGCAACCGTTGTTAGAGCTTCCAGCTCCACTTATAACATAAAAAACTGTTTCATGACTGACATACAATGAGCTCTGACATTATACTAGTGTTCCAAAATGTTCTGAAAGAAATTAATTCAGCAAGGATGCATTAAATTGATCAAAAGTGACTGTAAAGATATTTATAACATTACAAATATATGCTAAACTCATCACAGTTTCCGCAAAAATATGAAGCTGCACGACTGTTTTCATTATCAACATAATCAGAAATGTTTCTTAAGCAGCAAATCAGCATATCTGAATGATTTCTGAAAGATCTTGTGACACTGAAGGCTGGAGTAATGATGCTCAAAATTAAGCTTTAAACACAGGAATAAATTACATTTTACAATATATTCAAATAGAACACAGTTATTTTAAAATGTAAAAAGATTTCACAATATTACAGTTTTTACTGTATTTCTGATCAAATAAATGCAGCCTTGGTGAGCAGAAGAGACTTTAAAAACAAAAAGGAAAAGGGAAAAAAAAATCTTTGAATGCTCCACAAACTTTTGAACGGTAGTGTAGCTGAAGTGTGAGTTCAACTTCATTGTAAAAATTTCTGTTAACTACCAAAGAAAACCAAGTACACAGTCTTGTACCTTTGTTTTTGTTTTGATTGTTTTGTTAACGTTTATATGCAGTATATTTTCTCAAATATTATAATGCTTTGATTCCTCTAAGTGTGTGTTGGTTTGGTTGAAAGCTTAGAATTTTTCACTAAGGAAAGTTTTTTTGGAATAAATTAATGGGGGAAAGTACTTCCCAAACCATGACTGGTGAAAAAGTATGTGTAAATACAAACACTAACTGTTTATTTCATTGAAACATCAGTAAATGTCTTTCTAATTTTTGTTTGCCATAATTTTGGGTGAGCGTGATAAATAAAATAAATAAATCCCACTTGGAAATTTTCACCTAATCCCCCTTCTATATGCTATGTGCACAACAGATAACTACAGCAACAGCGCATTTTTAAACTTTACAGTAAAACATGGATTAAAATAAATACAAACGTAGATGCATTCATGTGACATTAGACTCATAAATACAGAAGTGCTGGGACTTCCTATGAGAGATGTTTGAAGCGTTAAGAAAGCATCTCACCTGCACACTTGTTTTTTTGTGCCGTGGTTAAACTGACCGTTTGACAGCTGAGCTCACTGGAGTAAAACACCATTAGTCTAAACTCTCACATTCATACACATAAACAACAGTCACGCTGTGCTCGGACCCGTTAGCACCTCTCAGACACCTCAACAACACAACACACACACACACACGACGGTCACGGGATTAGTG
Organism: Opsariichthys bidens; assembly: GCA_037194245.1. Classification (NCBI taxonomy): domain Eukaryota; kingdom Metazoa; phylum Chordata; class Actinopteri; order Cypriniformes; family Xenocyprididae; genus Opsariichthys; species Opsariichthys bidens. Next base: position 9,979,135 of record CM074305.1, on the reverse strand, counting down.
TTAAACACAGATTCCAGAGTTGTCTGCGATATTAAGTCTGTTCCAAAACTTCTTTCTACACTTTGAAGACTATCCACTGATTTCAACTTAAAAAGGTACAGTATTTTTGCATTAAAATGTCCAAAAAACTCTGCAACCGTTATAAATAAATATATTTGGTTGACTTGTGTACCTACTTAATTATCCTAAATGTTTCCAACAATGTTTAAATCTAGAGAAATCCGCTATTTTATGGCTTCTGTCATCTGTCAATGCCGTCACATCCCCTCTACCTTCAACTGTCGGCAGAAACCATTGAAACGCAGTACACTTCCTGAAAAAAATTTACATTTACATTTACATTTAGTCATTTAGCAGACGCTTTTATCCAAAGCGACTTACAAGTGAGGAAAACAAACAAGCGATTCTTCATGAATTGGCAAATAACACAGGAAGTGCTCACAATACAAGTTTCATACATTGCTCAGTACCATAAGCTCGAGTAGGAAGGGAAAAGGGAAGGAAAGGGTTTTTTTTTTTTTTTTTTTTTTTTTTATGAGGGGATCAAGTGTTCTCGGAAGAGATGAGTTTTCAGCTGTCTCTTGAATATTGCCAGGGATTCTGCGTTCCTGATGAAGGTAGGGAGATCATTCCACCAGCAGGGAGCAGTGAAGGAGAATGTTCTGGAGAGTGATTTTGTGCCTCTGTGTGAAGGCACCACAAGCCTTTGCTCCTTTAGTGATCGCAGGCCTCTGGTGGGGACTTGGCGTTGTAGCAGTGTGTGGAGGTAGGAAGGTGCAGAGCCTGTGGTGGATCTGTAAGCAAGCATCAGCGCCTTGAACTTGATGCGAGCAGCGAGGGGTAGCCAGTGCAGAGAGATGAAGAGGGGTGTGACGTGGGCTCTCTTAGGCTCGTTGAAGACAAGACGTGCAGCAGCGTTCTGGATCACTTGAAGAGGTTTGATTGCACTTGACGGCAGTCCAGCCGGAAGAGCATTGCAGTAATCAAGCCTTGAAATGAACAGGGCCTGGACAAGCAGTTGTGTTGCGTGCTCAGTCAGGAAGGGACGGATTTTCCTGATGTTGCGAAGTGCAAATCTACATGACCGTGCCGTCTTTGAGATGTGGTCTCTGAAGGTCAGTTGGTCATCGAAGATAACTCCAAGAGTTAAAAAAATGCAGTTGTAGCGCCAAAGCAGATGATCTCTGGTAGCGTCTATCAAGTCAAAGTTATTCATGTCGTTATTATTCATTGTCATTTGCTGCTGCTTCTGTCACCAAAGGTAATCCTATGAAGAGAAAACGGCAAGCACGACAACTCCCGTGGTTCCATGCTCCATCACTGCATCATCAAGCCAGTCTTTGTTATTGTTTTGAATAAATGACCTCTAGCGGTGAAACTTTTGTATTAAGCCTTTAAGTTCAGTTGCTACCTTAAAATTTTAAGTATAATCAACTTGGTTGTACAAGTCATTTCAACTTCAATTATATTAAGCTGACTTAAAATCGTGACGTTAATTTTTTCCCCATCATGCAGCGTATTGAATATTCTTAAGAGCAGACAACAACAAAAAATATTTTATTCAAGCTTTATGCATTGTTTGTATTCATCAAAACTTGAATGTGGGTAAGTTTAATTAAAAAAGCATGTTATTAAAAGATTGATTAATTTATTTTATGGATAAAAGTTTTATGAATTAATTTAATTAGACACCATTTTGATCATCATGATAAATTGTATACTTGACTGGGATTGTATACACAGATGTGATGCTGCCTAAGGTATTTGGCAAAAGAAGGTACATTTTGGAAAAGCCTTCACATAAAGAGTGACATCCTAAAATACTGCCTATGTAGGGAGTTCACTAAGTTTTGGAACAAAGCCCTGGATTTGTTTTGGCATACTAAATAAGTCAGTGAGTTACAGCTGTTGAAACACTGTTGGTATGATGCCTTAAGGACAGAAACTGAAATAAAAAGGAAATGGAAAAGGTTTTTCCTGTAGTAAACACAGCAAAGTTAACACAGTATTTTACTGAGGGCAACCAGCCAGAGTCTGATGATTCATAAAATATATTTTAAGGACTTTTTTTTTCTTTTCTTTTTTTTTTTACAATCATTAACAGAATGGACTGAGATATTTTGAGCACTTTTCCTAAAAAAGCTTCAGAGCTTCTAATCTCGATGACTTCCTGTCGAGCACACAAAGAGAAATCTGATGATTTGCGTCTGTTTTCTATTAGTATGTTGTTCATCATCCAGATGTTCCCAGTCACATGATGTCCCGATGCCCTACAAAACATCTCGGAAAGAAAGGAATTTTTTGAACGGCACATGCAGTGGAATGTCAGATTCATAGACTAGTCATTTTAAATCCAGATTTTTAGGGTGTATCTGCCAAAACTGTGTCAATTCTTCCTTTCACGTTTCCCCCTGACGCAATGCTCCAATTATTCTAAAGTTCAGGGAACCATAAGTGATCCGAGCATATCAAGAGCTGTGGTATGTTCATGCTCTTTTTGTGTATTTTGAGTTGCTAATATTTATTTTGGAAACAGGTCCCAGGACCCTCAATCAAAATCCAATGAAATATGAGACCCGGGATCATTTGGAGTCAGTTTTGCAGTCTTGGATCTCAGCACGAAACCACTGAGCATTGCTTCATCAGCAGGGCATACTGGGGAGAAAGTCGATAAAATACACGAGCTGTAAAAATAAGTTGGCAGCGTGCAGAGACAGACGTGTTCGTGAGACCTGTGAATGTCAGAGGTTTAATATGTTCTGGAAATAAATGTGCAAGTACTGCTTGAGTGTCTGTGGGAGATTTATTTAAAGATAAACTGGTATAAAAGAGAAGACAGGGAAAAAAAATAAGCCTAGACAAAGCACAATAGAAAATCTACACTCATGTATTCAAGTGGTGTGTCGCGTCAAAACTAAATATCATTCTAATCAGTGAAGCGGTCTACATGGGAAGTGTCCATTTGTATTTATCCCATTAATGATTTTATTTATTAAAATAAATAAAATATAATGGAGTGCATGGATTGCCTGAGATGAAAAGAACACAAGAAATGTATTAAGGCGATTTATTCTGAGCCAATGAGAAATACATTATGCAGGACAGCATGGTGGGATTTTCGAAATCTGCACCTTGAATGCAATGCAAGTTGCTTTGGATAAAAGCATAATTTTCATTTTTTAGCAGACGCTTTTATCCAAAGCAACTTACAAGGGGAGCATTTAGGGGTTAGGTGTCTTGCTCAAGGGAACTTTAGTCATGGTATCGAAGGTGGAGAGAGTGCTGTTTATTCACAATCCCCACCTTCAATTCCTGCCGGCGTGGGAATCGAACCGGCAACCTTCAGATTACAAGCCTGACTCCCTCACCATTAGGCCACGACTACCCCGTAGCATCAGCTAAATTCATAAATGCAAGTGTATTTAAATGTGGTCTCTTACTTTTCAATATTTTGTTTCTCGATGTATACACAGATATTTTAAATTAAACCAATGGATTTTGTTTTAAAAAATAAGGATTTTATTTTGATTTAAAGGATTACTTCACTTTCAAATGAAAATTACCCCAAGCTTTACTCACCCTCAAGCCATCCTACGTGTATTCGACTTCCTTCTTTCTGATGAAAACAATCTGAGTTATATTAAAGGTGCAATGTGTAAAATTGGTATATATTAAAATATCCAAAAACCACTTGCACAGTGTTGTAGTGTTCGTTCAGCTGTGTACTTACATTATTCTACTTGTTTCCAAGAACTTGTAGATTCACAAAAAATCACAATTTTAAATAGTGCCCGCCCCTCTCTTGTCACTTGCGGCTGTCAGTGACGTAATATCTGCGTTATCCCTGGTTTCTGCTTGTACTGCACAGTAACCATGGCAATAGACACGGACAGCTGCGTAACGGCTAGCGGCACGCTGCTGTTGTTTCATTCAAACATTATGGACCATGGCAAGCAAACTTTGAGACAAAAGGAGAAATAAAACGAGGATTAATATCGGCATGGTTTTTCCGAGATGGAGAGAGCTTTGCGACAAACTTTGACTTGACAGAGACGGCGCTCTTGCACGTTATTAGACGAGGTTAGCAAATGTAGGCAATATAAGACTAATCAATGTTATAAAGCTCAACACAACGAAGTGTTCGAATATTATCAGTACGATAATCGAATGTTGATCTAGCTTACTGTTAAAGTCTCCTACAGCCAACAAACTAATACTAACATTACAACTTTCAACACACTCAAATGCGTTTCGTATGACAGTGTAACGTTAGACCAAGTGAAACAGCGCTGCGTTACCTCACAGTTTTAATTCATCAGATAAACTGACCTGTATGAGTAGTATTTCAGCACTTATGAGTAGTTCGGTAGAATGAAATGTCCTCGTTTCTTTATATCTCCCAGGACTCGCGTGTGCCTCTGATATCTGTCTCTCATTAGCAATCGCGTCCGTGATTCTCGGCCACGCCCTGCTTAAAACAATCATTCACTCATCCATAAACATTATTTCCCCTGAAATATTATTAGCTCCATCAGCATGATGATAAATTCCATGATTCCATATTCACTGCGTCATCAATCTACGCATTTGTTATTGTTTTGAATTGTTTAGCGACCCCTAGCAGACGAAAAACTACATAGTGCACCTTTAACAAATATCCTGACGCATCCAAGCTTTTTAATGGCAGTGAACCGGACCAATAGGGGCTATCACACTGAGCAGCTCTAGGAACTCAATTATAGGAACTAGCCACTAGGATGGTTCCCCGGGAACTAATTTCTCCCAAGGGCCCTGTTCCTGGTTGCATTCGCACTGAGAATAGGAACTCTGAAGCAGCCGACAGCTGCATCATTAAGCGCAGCATTTACAAATGCTAAAAAACTGACTGGAGGATGCCGTGATCAGAGTGGTGTTTGTTGTGTGTCGTGGGTTTGTGATAAAATAGATGGAATGTAAATGCATTTTACAAATGGAGAAGACTCAGTTTCACTGCGTTCCTTTAAGTTTTTGTCCATTTGGATTCAACAGCACTTTTGTTTGTCTGCAGAGCTTGGATTACAAAAGATGTAAAGAATGCAAGAAATGTATGAAGGCAATTTATTCTGAAAAATGCAAAAAGAAATGCATTATATAATGAGTGTACCAAGAACATGCAAAGACATAAAATATATATTACATAAAAAGTGCTAGAGTGAAAAAACGAAAAACAAAATTAGAATCAAATGCCAAAGAAGAATCTCTTTAAATTTCACAAATAACAATATTAAAATCATGTTAATGTTAATCTCTAAAAAAGCATTCAAAGGAAAATTACACTCATCAGATAAGAACTCTATTAATAAAAATATGATTTTGCTTCAAAGAACCAAAGAAGAAACTTTTTTTTTTAAAGTCATCAGATGTTGTAGGTGTGAGACTGGTGAGAGTGCGAAAGCTCCATTGTGCCAAACTCTCTCTGTAAGGAGTTAAACCACAGTGGCACAGAGACAAAGACAACACTGTCCTGAAGAGGGAGGAGAGGAGGAAGAGAAGGAGAGCTGCTGGGAGAAAGATTGCAAGTTGCTGGAATTTGACAGCTGTAATGAGAGACTTTTCAAAGCTTACAGATGATGAAGAATCTTGTTCAGGTCAGATTAGCATCCATCTCAAGAGTGAAGATGGACTTTCTAACTTCTACCACTTGTACTTTTAACATTTTTGTGCTCTTTGTGCAACCCTAAAGTGATTACAGAGCTTGAAAAGAGGGTTTTAGAGGCTCTAAGTGCCTCTATTGTACTTTGCCAAATACACAAGTCAAGTCTTATTCTTTGAGCAAAGCACAAATGTGTTTTCAAACAACGTATGGCACATTACTGGTACTATCCTGCTATTGCACTTTTTCGTCATATGAATATTTCTTTAACTATGGGCACTTTTGGTCCTGTGGACTTAAATTCCCCTAAAACAACTTAAACAACACACTTTTCAACTAATAATGTCCAAAAGTGAACATACATGAGAATTCTTACATTATGTTGTTATGCAAAATTTCACCATTGTGTCATTTCCACTAAGCACCAATTTTAACACCTTGTCAGGCAGTTGTCGTGAGAGCATTAAATGCATTTTTGTGCCATGTCAAAATTAGAGCTTGCACTATATGTGGGTGTGAATGGAGGAAATATACTATATACTATTTTGCATTGTTGCATTCAATGTACTGTAAATGAAACAATGCAAAACTTGATTAGCAATTTTTAGCAAACTTTTATATCTATTTTGAAGAACCACATCAATTCAAAAAGTCTAAATTCAGTCTGTGCATTTTGCAGTTAGGGGATTCCACCAAACTCCATGTCTTAAACCTGAAATTACAGTGGACAGTAAAATTGACTCACTGACATTTAGTTGCCATGATACTGCCTCGAAGCTGAGCAACATGAATTACAGTCAAAAATTATCTTTGCACAAGTTCACCACCCCAGGTATGCCGAAAACCTTGCCCTGTACATGTATGAAAGTTACAAACCTCCTGTGGCCTGTGCATATGACTTTGTACACATAAACATAAAAATATTGCATATAGCACTGCACATCAGATGTAAAACTTTTAAAATAGGTCAACAGCATTCAGTGACGGACATTTAAAAAAAAAAAAAATTGAAATCAATTTTCACTTTTGTATCCTAAATATACAAAATTAAATATTGTTTTCACTCTTTTTACATAATAAATGATAAATTAACGGAACTGATTGGAAGACGCACAATAAAAACACCTCATATTTTTATCTCAAGCTCACTGACACTGTCGTGACCTTGCTAAGAAAGTACACTTAACCTATTAGTGATGCTTGCCTTAGCAAACACCACTAAATACAGGGCTTGTTGTGCATTTCTGTTATCATCTTTTGCTTCAGAATTAATGACAGTTGAGCTCTGGTGTGTTTCAAACATAAGATTGAAGCTTATAATTACTTTTTGAGCTTTTGTGTAGTGTAATTACAGACAGACTTATGCATTGCCAAATGATAAGATGTTTTTGCAACAGACATTTAGATTTAATTGAGAGTTATCACACCACAACTGCACAGCTAAAACATAGTTTCCTACAGATGAGAAGACAGACAGAGCATTTTTTTTTCTATAAAGTGATTTAAAGTGTTTCTGCACACCTGAAAAACTGACCCTATTAACATCTCCAGATATCAAATGAGCCATAGTTCAGCCAAGGGCTTCGTCTAAAGGTTATATTTACAAAAACACTGAAAAATGCAATTGACTGTCTCCTGAACGCAAATACCAGACTGTAGGAACAACGCCAGGCCCCGGATAGCCTTCATTTGGGATCCTCCGGATTTGTTAAATGAAGTATGACTTGGACGTGTTTTGAACACCGAGGTGTGGTCGAGTAACAGGAGAAGTAATGGGGGTAAACAGAATAACATGCCAGAGCCATGGTGTGACTGTGATCTTGACCACGTAGAGAAAGGGAGAGGATAGGAAAGTCAGTCAGAGGACAAAAAAGGTTCGACATGCTCCCAGGTCAGACCACCCTGATAGAGACGCATGCATGGTCCAGACAAACTACTTTAGTTAACGATTAAACAAAAAGGCTATTGTGTCTTTCCACAATCGTTCACATTTATTAATCATTAAACCTGTCGTGGAAGGTCCTGCTCTTATTCTGTTGGGGATCATAAGATATACAGGGAAAGAAGGGGCAAGATGCTTCAGCCAATGTGTTATTAAGGGAAATACATTGAAACATGCTAAACTAGTTGCTATACCACAAAATATAAAATTATTAACTACTGGTATAAGATGGCCCCCGACCTGAGGCATGAACGTTTAAATGGCATTTGATATCACACTTAAGAACATTCACATATTTTTAAAAAGTGTGTTGAAAACTTAGTTGAATATTTGAATAACTGATGACAGAAAAAGCAGAATCCCAGTAAAAGTGATTCACCTGGCTACTTCTATATTGGCATATGAATATTTACATATTTAATTGCCCATATTTTAATTAAGGATATGTCATATTAGCATCACTATAAATTCAAATTGAATTTTACTCATAGCTTTTAAAGGGCTTGACCCAAAAATGAAAATTCTGTCATCATTTACTCACTCTCAAGTTGTTCCAAACCTGTATGAGTTTCTTTCTTGAGCTGAACTCAAAAGATATTTTGAAGAATGTTGGTAACCAAACAATTTCTGGTCCCCGTTGACTTACTTGGTATTTTTTCTATACTATGTAAGTCAATGGGGACCAGCAACAGTTTGTTTAGCAACATTCTTTTAAGTATCTTCAACCAAAGAACTTCATTCTGGTTTAGTACAACTTCAGGGTGAGTAAATGATAACAGAAATGTCCATTTTAAGAGAACTTCCCTTTAATGAAAAGTGATGATGTTTGATATCTAATCTACACATCTAATTCATGGAATTATTGAACAATAACCCCATGAAATACAATAAGTGGTATTAAAAAAAACAACACTTGTAACAATATGGCAAAATGCTTTATCACAAATCACTGAAAGAAAGTCAAGTCCAAACATCAATCTGCGCATACTTCATAGATGAGTACATGACAAAGCAGACATCTGATGTCTGTATCATTCAACGACTAACACAGCAGAGCTCAAACTGGGGGTTTTCCATCGATTCGACCAACTGCACACTTCGAGGAATCATTCATGTCTGTAGCACAAATGCTGTAGGATGAGATACAACTTCAAAAAGATGAAGACTTATGGTTAGGTATTTGTTCAAATCACTAACCCCAAGTATGAATAACAATAATAGTGATGCCGTCTTATCAAACATCACTTACTGTAATACTGCCAGGCCATTATAATGAATGTTAATGAAAACTAAAATGAAAACATTATGCAACAAATGCATTTTCGCTATTCCAAAACTAACTGAAATAAAATAACAAATGGTCACAAATTAATTTAAGTTTTAGATTGTGATAAAATACTGAAATAAAAACTAAAACTGACAGAAGAAAACTAAACAAAAAAATTAAATAAACAGAATTTAAGTGAAAGTATTGAAAACTAAACGAAAATAATAAAATGCAAAAACTTAATTTAGAACTATATTAACCCTGGTCTGGTACACATAATCACTCAGACATCACAATTTTCTTTTTTCCTTGAAAAGGAAGGGATTTGTTTATGTTTGTTCTTTTCTAAGCAGACATAAACTTCCTGTGTGAGATCACACTCGGGTCCTGTAATCATCTTAACCAGGAAGCCAGTAAGTCTGTTGAGCCAAAAGATTAATAGACTAAACACACAATATCTTAACATGACTAAAGCATGCATTTCTTTCCCTGGTTAATCATTTGACTGGGCTGCATAAAAATTGTTTTACACATGCAGTTTAAGAGATTCAACCTCTAAACAGCAGTATAGTAATATATTCTGTAACAGGTTGAGTCTGTTTAAGGTTTAAACCAAGGTCATCCAGACTTCACTCATTTTCCACACGCATTCCCTGTGCTCTTCCCACATCTGCTTTGTAAATTATTCCAAGTCAGACACTTGAAAGGTGAACCCAACACCCTAATTACAGAGGACTGACTGAGGAACATGTATGATAAATATTTGGGAGTGCAAATACGAGGCAGTCACTCAGCTGTAATTCTTCAAATGTGCATGAATTTGTTTGATACATAAACACTTGCATAAACATTCTCAGCAATGTTCAGAACATGATTGTCTTTGTTGTGTGTCTTGTTTTACATGTCTGACAATGATACAAATCTTCCTTATATGAGGAGGGGAAATTAACTTACTGAGCTTTATGATTTCTTTTATTCAAATATGATAGCATTGCCTGTCACATCCACTTACAATGGACTGAGAAAGAGACGCACTGCCTTCATATGGAGGACAACAGAATGGAAGATGTGGATTTGACTAGGCCAAAACAGTGAAACCTTGACATGACACAAGCTTCATTGTCTCTTCACCTGGCTCTGTAACAAGTGACATTTAGGAGGGGTTGAAATTATGAAAAGGTTTTTGCCACAGGGATTTCACAAAAACCTCATTTTACATCTTTAGACAAAACATTTAGGGCTTATGTACAATAACTGCAGTATCGTATGTCATGTTATATGTATCCTGGGATATTTTGCATATAGGGAATACAGTAACTAACACACAAATAAGTCTCTCTTTCTTCACCTCAGAACACTTCCTCTTTGGACTGGTCCATTCAGAGCGCCCTGTCGTCTCTTTTCCCTCCGTTTGAGGCTACCGCTCCTACTGTTCTCAGCCAACTCTTTCGCACCATTGAGGAACGTTACCATGGAGATGCACTGCAGTGCCTGCTGAACTTCCTTATCCCAGCCAAACATATCCTAGAGAGCGTGCAGCAAGCTGCCTGTGTGAGTACAACCCACTAATCACAGCAAAAAAATAAGCTCAATGGATTTAAAATTTGACAGCACCTTAGTAAAAAGCCAACCATCAAAAAATGTCATATAGCCTACCTACCAAATGACGTGCTTTAATTTAATCATTTAAGGAAAGTTTCACCTGAAGATTAAAAATGTGTCATTGTTTACTGAGCATCACATCATCCCAAACCTGTATGACTTTTTTTTTACCTCTGTGGGACATGGTAGTCCATAGGGTTGTGCAATATATTCCAAGTTTTCTGGAGCCATACAGTGAGGTTTGAGAGCAAAGAGAAAGAGTTTCAATATATAATGTCTTTATGGTAAATGGGGTAATCTCACAGAATTGCAAAATCAGAGTTTCATACACTCATTGTTTGGACAAACAGGTAGTCACAATTAAACAAACATGTTCCACATTTCAACTTTAAATTTAGGTGTGTTCCTCAAAAAGCCAACATGAATGTTCAGAAGTGTTGGAATATGCAGTAGGGTGGTATGGACAATTTTTATGGTGCTTTTTGGAGCTTGGAAGGCCATGCTCACTGCATGCTTTGAGTGTATGGAAAAGGACAGTGTGAATGACATAAGAGTGAGTCAATTATGTATTTTCATGTTTGGGTGAACTAAGCCTTTAAAAGGTAAAGCATGTTAGTAGACGGGGCAAGATGAAAGAAGTTTCTTGAGCAGACATTTCTTCCATGTGGACTTTTATGGCACATATCCCACATGCTACTTATCCTTGTCCACTCAGCACAAGATTGTTTTGTTTTATCTTCAGAAAGAACAAAGGCCTTCCGAGGCAGCTTCTTCTGAAGGGGATTCAAGAATGTTTGTGTGCAAGCCAAAAAATGGCATCAAGACCCAAGCCATTAAGAATCTAGTGGTCATAAAATCTGTCAATCTAAAATTATATACAACTCAACAAACACTTATTTCTCTATCTCCCCCACTAGGCTGCATACTCCGATGTCCTATTCCGGTGTGAGGGTTGGCCATTGTGCCTGAGAGATCGTGTGGTGATTCAACTCGCCCCCATCAACCCTTTACTGCTCCGGCCTGGAGATTTCTACTTGCAGGTGGAACCTTTTGGAGAACAGTCAGCCCGAATTGTACTCAAAAGTCTTCTTGCACAGGAAGACATTCTGGGGCCGGAGAATCTGGTACTGCAAGCAGGTTCCAGGGTGTTGGAAGTTCCTGCAATTGAGGGGACACCTATCCCGGAGACATTCTATCCATGCATATTTACTGAGTCTTGGCTAAGGGAAATAAATGAGGGACGTCAGGGAAATCCTCTATGTCAGTGTGTGCTTTCCTCTGACCAGGGTGTTGTGAAGGTACCTTGGACCGAAGTTGCCAACCCAGAATTCCTTGACAGGCCCAAATCTAACATCTGGCCTGAAACAAAGACAAGCTCATTTGCAACTCTCCGTGTGAAAGATCTTCAAACCGAGATTTCAGAGAACGAGTCACAGTCACAGGTACCTGTAGACTTCTTACCGCTTGAGATGGAAACTAGGATCCTTCCAGCAAAAGATGGGATGGCGGTTTCTGTTCAGCTGGTGGAGGGTGGTAGCAGACTGGTGAAGGTTGATCAAGGACATCCAATCAGCAGTTTTGCTGGAAAACCGATTGGCTGGGTCTCTCCTAACACCTGGGACAGCAGGCACAACCGAGAGCTGGAAGGAGAATATGTGGATCTGTTGGAGTTTAAAAAGGAGAAAGAGACTTTGGTCCTCAACAAAATAGCAATCGCTACGAAACCAATGGGCTTCAAGCTAGTCAGGGCACCTCAACCTGCCCCCAAAAGCAACGTTAACCTGTATGGTAAGGACTGCAATCCTTGCATGCAAAATGAACAGCCATCTAAGATCATGCAAAATGATCCAGAATCCAAATGCAGGTATCGTCAATCTTATGTGGCAGCTCTCCGAAACCCAGTGAATTTTGAGAGATCAAGTATGCTGCCTTCTCTAGATGAAACAAGGACAGATGTGGAGGAGCTTGAGCCAAGCAGTGAGGGACATGAAGTTGGCCTTAGATTTAAACCTTCAAGTTGTACATTTGGCCAGACACCAAACCAAGCAGACAGAAACCCGATGCAATCCTATGAGAACTCAGCCCAACAAAACCAAAGCCCAAAGAACTCAACCCAGCCAAGTCAGAGTGTACCTCATGACTGTATTTCAAGGGAGAACGCAGAGTCTCTTGACCAACATATGACCCAACAGATCCCAGCAAGACAACAACACGAGTCATTCCTCACTGGGCAACAGGATCTCCATCAGACTGTACTAGGATCTAAGGCATTACCAGACAAAAGACATTACTGTCTGAACAACTCTTTTAGACAAGATTCATTTCAGATGCGGATTAGCAGCCAGAAGCACGCCAAAACACAACACCAACCCAAAATGGGACTCAGGGCTTTACCTGACCACAGTGGTCAGAGACAAGATGCTAGTCTATGTTTGCAAGGTTTCAATCCAATTCAGCACTCACAAAACAAGCTAACACATGCCTCTGAACAAACAACTGCTCTATTTCAGGCCCAGTGCAGTCAGATACTTTTCCAAAATGAGAACAGGCATTTGGATTACAAAGTCCTCTATGATGAAAGACATTGTGAAAGAGGCCCAGGTTCACCTGTACAGGTGATCAAAGGTAAAAGCAGGTCTAAATCCCGCTCATCCTCTTCAGTCTCGGAAACAACCAGAGAATGTCTGCAATCACACAAGCTGACCAACAGAAGTCGCAGTGATGTCTATCCAGAGATCATCCCCATGTTGCCTGCTATCCAGGGAATAAAACTCACAGCTAAATTGGTGTCCCCAAAATTAAACAGACGTCAAGAAGTAAGAAAAGGTAAGTTGAGTTAGATCACTGCATGTGAAAGGGACTTGTGCATGTGATTTGTTCCAGATATTTAGAAGAAATAAATAAGAGTAAACATTCTAAAACTTCTTTCTGTGGTTCCTTGTCAACTAATTGCATACAGATTTTACCCCACAACTCACTTTGTTGTTATAAGAACATCTGAAACAACATGATGTCTGGCCAACATGCTGTTTCTTAGATCTTTATCTTGAAATGAATAGCATGTTCAAACCTGACTGATATGAACAGTCGTTTGTACAAAAGCAACCATCACTATGAGGCCATGTCTAGTTTGCCGCCTGCCATGACACATTTCGACTGATTTACAGACGACCTTGACCCTGGTCCTCTGCTGAGGAGAAAATACACCCTTCTGAAAGGTCATGTTAAAAGAGTGCAATGTGACACTGGCCAAAGGTCAGGAGTGTGTACAGCATTCCACAGGGGAATTTCTGCAGTCCTTCATCTGATCTCTTTCTTCAGCTGAACAGAATGAGCATTCATGATGACCAAGAGCCAGAGCAGGGAACAGAAATAACTACATCCCCCCGTTTTTTGGGGAAGCTGTTAGATGTCTTTGTAAATGGGAAGAGGAGGACCATGGCTTTAGTTTACAAATGTTTTTTTTTCCAAAGATTTTCTAAAGTGGAGATCAACAGCTCCATCTAGCTGTGGCACACATCTTAGATTTTCACTCACACAGTAGGTTCAGAAAAGGTCTAACAAGTTGAATTCTTTTGTGTTGTTATATTTACCAATGTTGAAAAAAGTTATTTTTATCCTCTTTCTAAGAAGTCTCCTCATCTGAACAAGCTGGAACACCAGCTGTTAATGGAGTAGAGTTCCAGAAAACACATGCTGATCAATCTGAGAATAGAGTTCAGGAAACTCTCCTTTCCCAGGACCCCACAATCAAGAGCCTTCTTCAGCTAGGCATCATCTGTCTACCAGGTATGCCAGTTAATTAATGTTTAATTATGAATGTATGTGTTGTGGTGTAGTGGTTAAAGCTCAGGGATATGACTGATCCATGAAAAGACCAATCTAAGTCTAAGCAAGACACTCAAGCAAGAACTGTTAATCCAAAAAACACAGAACACAAGACTATCATATGACTTCAGAAGACTTGGAATATGACACAAGCTGTATGGACAACAGTTATGCTTTTTGATTCAAACTTGACAATCATCATGCACTTTCATTGGATTTGAAAAAGAGCAGACGATGTCTTTTTGTGTTCAATCAATCAAGACAAAAATACAGGGTACATCTTAATGAGAAAACAACATAAAAGTCTTAACATACATGTTTTCTTTTGTATGTAGTATAAATAAGGATTGAGAAAACTTGTTTTTACTTTGAGCAACAGGCAGGCTTTTTCAAACAGAAGCTACAAGGAAAAGCAACTAATATTATTTTAAAGGTCACAAAAAAAATATGATCACACACACACACACACACACACACACGGCCTTTTAGGGCTTCTGTATGAGGGTGAGTAAATTATACATGTGAGTGTAGTAATCTTTTAACACCCAGATTCAGAGGGTCTGAACCAATAATATGAATCTTATAAAGTTACTTTTGATAAATTTACCTTCTAAACGACCACTTGCTGCAAACTTTTTACATGCATTTTAAACGTCCAGTAGGTTGCACATAGATAAAGCTCAATGCAATTTAAATGTCAGCAAAAAAAAAAGAAAAGTTCTGATTTCTCTGTTTTTGGGGGCTGACAGGCATGTCTTCGGTTTAAAAGACAAGGCTTAAGCCTCATCTAGATAATCGTGGCCTAGTGGTGAGGGAGTCGGGCTTGCAATCAGAAGGTTGCTGGTTTGATTCCCATGCCAGCAGGAATTGAAAGTGGGGATTGTGAATAAACAGCACTCTCTCCACCTTCAATACCGTGCCTAACTTAAGGCACCTAATTGCTCCCCTTGTAAGTTGCTTTGGATAAAAGTGTCTGCTAAATGATGAAAAAATAATCTCAAACTAAAATGTGTCTTTGAGCTGTTTTAACTGCAAACTAATTGCTCTGACATATCTTATCAGTGGCATTGTTTTGTCTCAAGATGCACACCTATAATGATTTTTCTAAGGTATCTTTATAAAAGCTACTTAAATGTCCTACTTTAAATAAGGCCTGATCCTGGTTTATATAAATCTTTTCTGTTAAACCAGGCCATTTTGCAATGTGATGTTTACAAAGAGTTCACGGTCTCATTAATTAAGCGGTTAGCATGAAGCCACTTGCAATCCCATTCAGGGCATACGCATCTTTTATCGGTCTGTCTCCATTCAGTGTTTAATCCAGACAATGGTTATTTATCCGTTTGCATTTGCTCTTAAATTCTGTCATGTTCGTTGCCAAAATGTCAAATATATTCCATGCTCAAGCACAGACGCACACAAAATACTGTCTTTTAAATTGTGTTGTTGTTTTTTTTGTTTGTTTGTTTGTTTGTTTTTTTTAACTCAGTCTGTTCTCTTACCAATACAAGGCAGTCGTGACAGAGCTGGCCGGGCCGTGGTTGAGGTCTATGGGGGCAGGAAAGGCTGGGCATCCTCTCAACTCTCTCCTCTGGAGTTTTGCAGACTGCTGCTCTACCTGCACTCCATTCCTAGGTACCAAATAGAGATCAGTTTGCTCAATCACCACAAGGAGGCAGTAAGAGACGGTATAATTTGGATCAGTGGAGTAAGCGTCAGTCAGTATCAGGCTTGTGCTTGAGTTTGAATAGAATTATAGAATTATTTTTAACATTTGTGCTGAATTTGAGAAATATAAGCTACATTATATATATATATATATATATATATATATATATATATATATATATATATATATATATATATATATATATATATATATATATTCAATGGTTTTCAATTTAGAACCAAAGTGATGGAACGAATGGAATGAAATTCAAACAAATTTCTACTGTGTAATTTCTAAGCAGTTTCGCCGACATCCGGGTAAAAGAAACCGGAGCTACTTTTATGTTTTTCGTATTAAACCGCACTCTCATTTAATACAAACACAACCGGTGTTTATTTATTTGTGTACTGACATTTTTTACTTTTGCATTGCAAATTTAAATCTGCTTATTTGTTTTGACTATATTAGTGTACTACTATCTAGTATAGACAGTATTATTTCATCCTCCTTTTTTAAAATTTTTTTTTTTAAATAAAATTAAACAAATAAATTGTAAAAAAAAAATTCCAGGACGGAGGTCAGAGAGCTGGGACTTACTGTAGTGATTGACAGCAGGAAGTGCCCTCTGCCCTCTGTGTTCTACAAATCCCTGCTCATGGTTCAGGTGAGGAGCTACCCAGAAATCAAATCATCACCTCCAACATCAATACAAACCTGAACACATCTTTCATACGGTATGCACACAATGAATTTGACCTCAAGAGTGAATTTCAAGTGTGTGCACGTCTGTGTATGCAATACAGGAGCAGGCCCTTCATGCAGTGCATACTATCTTGATGCTTGTTGATAAAGACTCTAATCCTCGCCCAGAAAAACATCCTGGTCTACAGGTAATTAACACCCCCAAACACACTCGTTGTACCCAGCAATTACACCTTCATTGAATCCTGCAACCCTTTAATTAACACCTAGAATGTCTGAATGTCAGCTATCCATGTCTGATGCCTGCAGTAACTGTTTGTTGTTGTTGTTGTTGTTGAAACAAACGAATACTATTTTTCTTAAAGGGTGAATTAAAATAAAACATGACAGTGAAGACATTTATAATGTTACAAAATATTTCTATTTCAAATAAATGCTGTTCTTTTGAACTTTCCTCAAGAATCCTGCAGGTTTCAACAAAAATATGATATAAGTTATAATCTTAAGAAATGTTTCTTGTGCTGCAAATCAGCTAGAATGGTTTCTGAAGGATCATGTGACACTGAAAACTGGAGGAATGATGCTGAAAAGTCAACTTTAATCACAGGAATAAATTCCATTTTACAATATATTCACATAGAAAACAGCTACTTAAAACTGCAATAATATTTCACATTTTGCACGGCATTTTTGATTAAATAAATGCAGCCTTGGTGAGCAGAAGAGACTTAACAAAAAATTGTACTGACTCCATACTTTTGAACAGTATTGTGTACTATCAGTGCTTGGCTCTCTCACACACTTGTACAGTACAGTATGTTAATGTGCATCATTTCTTTTTAGATAGATGTTGTGACAACACTAAAAGCTCTTCATAAGACAATTGATGGACAGCAGTTGACCTCTGACCTTGGTGGAACCTTCCCTTACAGTCATGAAGACTGGCTACAGTTTAACCAGGTAGGAGAAGAGCGGCGGGCACAAAAACACCCAGTAACATTGCCCTACTGATGGATGTCTTTAGCATTTCAATGGCACTGACGCTGTTAATGTGAAGTTTGTAAGTCCAAGCAGGTGTGAATTTCTGTTCTGTCTGCTCTTATCTGTACTTCTACCTTAATGTTGATGCACAGCGATGAAACTGATCATTTCTTGACCCTCCTGATAGTTTCCTGTCCTCTTTCCTTCAATTATCAGTAAGTTGCGAAAGGCTCACAAAATAAAATATAGCTGCAAGCAGCGATGACGGGCCCAAGCCCAGTGGAACCACCAACCTGATGGTATCTATTAATGAGAACAATATGTGTATCGAGTTTGCTGACTGTAGGTTATAGTTTTTCTCAGTCACTTTGGTGCATTCACAACAGTTAATTCAACATTTAGTCAGTTGTGCACATCATACTAGCAGTTTCTCATTCCTTCCAGCAAATTGCAAATGCTTTTGGACAAGCATCAATTGCTTTCATTCAACTCTCTGCTTTTTTATAACATTATCATTTGCTTATGTCATGTCAGTCAAAATTCACTATACTTGTGAATGCTGAATAGTCATTATAAACTAATAAACTAATAGTCCTCATTTCATTGCTTGAGTCATTACATACAAAAATGTTGGACTAGTTGTGAAAATCTTTTAGACAAACAAACAAAAAAAAATTTAGACACTCTTTACAGGGTCATAATCCCTGAGAAGGAGAGGGGTCTAACTGGAAACCATCTGAGCAAGCTTGTTGTTTTGGATAATGTGCGTTTTCACCACTCAGATGTCGTCAGACAGTGGTTTGCTGCTCATGATAGGATGCTGGTGCAAAATCTCCCTCCCTACTCACCATTCCTAAATCCAATAGAGGAGTTTTTCTCTTCCTGGAGGTGGAAGGTATATGACCGACATCCACATACCCAAATGGCTCTGATAGCAGCCGTGTGTTGACATCACATCAGAGTCCTGCAGAGGGTGGATTCGCTACTCGAGGAGATACTTTCCTCACTACATTGCAAGAGATGATATTCGCTGTAATGTAGATGAAATTATGTGGCCAGACAGAGAGGAACGTCTGGATGTGCATGAATAATTACAGTACTATGTATGTTGTTTGTTCAGTTCCAATATGTACTGCAATATTGTTTACAGTTGTGCACAGCTCTACCCAAAAAAAAGCATATGCACAAAAAATCTGAAACATTTTTCTCATACTCAGTTACCTCACCTAAAGTTACCTATGTGTAACTTTACTGTATTTTTTCAAATGGCTGTTCAAATAGTATATAGTGCTGTCTTGAGCATTTTCAGGTAGTGTCACCAAGATCTGACTTTTTTTTGTATTGGAAAACATTTACAGAGTCAACTGTCATAATGAAAACATGACAAAGTCATTTGACTATCTTCATATAAACAATGGTGTCAGGACTTTTCATTTTGATGACACTGACACTTTCATTGATATGAATACATGCTTTTGAGGAATGAGCTATTCATTTTGAGCAAGTGACACGCTTTTGCAGGTTATCAACTAGGTTTTGCAGTTTGTACTAATTGTTTTGAGAACTGCATTAACTGTGCAAATGTAAATAGTGATGTGAGAAATGCACCAAAGCGACTGAGAAAAACTGTAAACTAACCCCCCACTTTTGTCAAAAGGTGGCGCTATAGAGGCCCTCCTGCCCACCCGTTTCTAAGGCTTTGCCCATATCTACTGGATGACAGTCCTCTCATGTGTGTCGAGTTCCATAAAATTTGAAGCATGTTAAAAGTCTCAAAAGCATCCAAAACAAATATTGTAGTTTGATCTGTTGCTATGGCAACAGTGTTTGAAAAATATCAAAAATCTTTTCACAGCTCTACATACGCCATGTCTTGACATTTTTCTAATGAAGCAGATCGGGAAAAAATAAGAGGGTGATCTCAAAGCATTTTGAAAGGGAGACAGTTCCTGCTGCCGGTTGGTGGCACTATAACTTTGACTCACATTAGTCATAAACCAAATGATCGGCCTCCTATAATGAACACACAGATGAGGTTTCATGAAAATCAATGAATGTATGCAGAAGTTAAAACACACTTCCTGTTTTCCTTTCCCGCCATTAATTCATTGCCTCGCCACTGCCAAACCGTTTGAGATATCAAAAGTCCGCTCGCAATTTAGCGTCCTCAATGTCTTGACTTAATGCTGCCCGAGTTTGATGATGATTGAATTAATCGCCTAGGAGGGGTATATCAAAGTCCAAAGCATACATTTTTCAAACAACCCATAATAGCTGACTTCCTGTTAAGTCGGCATACAACTTGTTGGCATGAAAGTTGTTTGGCCCGATGAGGTCTATATGTGTACTGAGTTTCATACTAATACATGCAAGCGTGTTGGATATATGGACCAAGTTTTTGGACCCCATTCGAGGGGGTGGCATAGAGCCCCTGTACCATGCCCGGGTCCCAGCCTCTGCGGTGTCCTAATGGCCGCAGATTCCAATGTGTGTGCCAATTTTCAAGAATTTGAGCACGTTAAGACCCCCAAAAAGGCCCGGATGGTTGTAAAAAAATAATAATCTTTAGATTATCGCCTCAGTGGCTTGGGTCCTTTATGCAACAAATAACAGCCCACTTGCGGTGAATGGTGTTGTCGTACCACTTTGCCAAGGTCAATATGTTTTGTTTTGTTTTTTTTCTGTTGTAAGTGCTATTGTGTAATCAGTTCTCTCAAACTATGAGTGTACAGCTGTTGAAACACTTTTAAACAGATGTGAGTCAAATCAGTTCTAGTGAAGTGTACCACACATTTCTCTTTAAGACCTGAAGCACTTTAACTTACATGTAACATCCCAAATTTTCCTTGCCTTCGATGGGAATTGATTCTAAATTAAATTTAAACTTGATTACATGCAGTAGAATCTGTCTGCTGGCCACATGCTTTTGATTCCTTCTTTTGATTGAATATCTGAATAAATAGCAGACACAGTATAGACAATTTTCTAACATGTGTTTTGCATATGTGTCTTTCAGAAACTTTCCCTCTTTCAACTTGACCTTCAAGCAGCATCTTCATTACTTCAGACAGCAATCAGAAGACTTGCTGTTAAAAAAACGGACACGGCAAAGGTAAACTGGATTCAAACTCTCAGTGAATGCAGTACACTTTTGTATCTCATTAAATTAAAGATAGGGATGCACCAATATTTCAATTTTGACCGTTACGATTAGCCATTAATCATTTTCAGCCATTAATAAAATTCCTAACTGCTGTTGTTAAAATTCTACACCATTTTGTATAAATACAATTAAAAAAAAAACCCACTACACACAATCATTGTAGTTGCTACAAATCAAAACTTAATAATTCACAGTATAAAAAATTAAAATTCATTCTGAAATTTGCTAAAGATTACATTTAACATTATTAGTGTTTTTAAAGATTAACGGTAAGTGAGTGTTAGATGACGGAAAAGGTGATCTAAATAAAAAAAAAATAGGACATGCAAAATAGCATGCAAAATTAAACATCCACTATGGCCCATACCAATAAATTAAACAAACAAAAAATTCTGATATCAACCATTAGTCTATTGCATAACTTAAAGGTGCACAAAAGGTACAAACCTCATTTGAAATAAATGCAAAATAAAAATATTTACGTAACATAAAATGTAGGCAGTACTCTCTCATTAAATGTGCACTCAATCCAGATACCACATGATTTTCCCCACCATTATTATAAAATTATATATATGTTATGTTTACATGTGTGTTATGTTTATTCAATGTTTATTAAAATTTTGTTTTGGAAAAAAATGCAAAATTCAAAAGCTCATTTATTTAATTTGACCTCCTGAGGAATGCTGCTCCTTAACTAACCAAATCAATCGTTCAGGATGTACAGTCCTGCATCCAGGAGCAAAGGAGTTCCATGAAGATGGTGCTTGAGGACACACGATTGGTCACCCTCCAAAGAGAGGGCGGGTCTATTCTGGCCAGGATGAGGAAGGAGGAGTCTAGATTTGCTCAGTCTGAAGACTTCAGGTATTTCCCTCAGTATGTTTGAATCTCAGCAGGCTCAAGAGAGTCGTCTTGATCATGATAAGAACTCAGCTGTGCCCATGTTTGGACAGCTGTTCGATCCAAGTTTACCCAACGGCAAGAGCCTTTATTCACACAATGGACTCCATGGAGAACCAATATATGTGAAACACAAACTTAAAGGAGTAGTTCACCCAAAAATGAAAATTGAAAATTCAATTTGTTCCAAATGTGTATGAATTTCTTTCTTCTGCTGAACACAAAAGAAGGTATTTTTAAGAATATATGGAACCAAACAGTTGATGGGCCCCATTGACTTCCAGAGTATTTTTTTCCATACTATGGAAGTCAATGGGGTCCATCGACTGCTTACCTACCCATATTCTTCAAAATATCTTATTTTGTGTTCAGCAGAAGAAAGAAATGCATGCAGGTTTGGAACAACTTGAGGCTGAGTAAATAATAACATAATTTTCATGGGTGAAATATCGCTTTAAGAGGGATTAGATTCTGTGAAAATAGGATCAGTGTGTGGAGAATAGGTTTTCACCAGCCTATAGTACTCAATATTTACCATAAATGAATTAAAAACTGTAAAAACATGTTTTATTTACAGTATTTGCATGTTTTTTGAACACGCAACAGTTATATGTGTTCTTTCTCTCCTGCAGGGACTCTCTGGAGTCTGTGACGTGTCTGTATAACCAGCTGGAAGAGGCCGTTCACACGCTAGTGATGAAATCCAACCACTCACTGCGACATCTA
The DNA here is from genome assembly GCA_037194245.1 of Opsariichthys bidens. Lineage (NCBI taxonomy): Eukaryota > Metazoa > Chordata > Actinopteri > Cypriniformes > Xenocyprididae > Opsariichthys > Opsariichthys bidens. The sequence continues at coordinate 9,956,720 of CM074305.1, read as the reverse complement.
GAATATGTTCTTCTGTTGAGAGAAACAGAAGAGTCACTCAGCACAGTACGCATTACATCCCATCACTGAATGCGTGTTTATGACAGATAATAAGCACAACCCACAGAAAGCACTTCAGCTCTGAAAATAACACAAGACAAACATTGTAAAGCGAAACATGTCTGCTGCAGAGAATAAATCAGCCATTGTTACAGACAGTCTCAACCTTCATAGTGAAACATAACATCATTGCGCTAAATAAAGTGATCGTACTGTCATTTTTCTGAAGACCAGTGAATTAACACACTGAATTGTACTTTTTAAAAATGCACTTTGTAATAATGTCTAAATAAGTTTTACTCAAACTCATGTTTTTTAGTGCTTTAAAGAAATGCACTTATTTTTATGTATTGACTAATGTTCTAAATCACATGTAAAGTAAACTATTTTAATTTCTTTTTAAGTGAGCTGTCAAAAATGACATTTGTTAACAGTGTATATACACTGTGTGTACTATTATATAGGCTTCTGTTTGCATTAATGCACTTGAAATGTATTTGTAAATTTCAATATACTTGCTTTTACAGTGGTTACTTGTTGTCTGTTTTGCTACAGAAACTCTTATGAGCAATTAAATATGTTAACATGAACTAGTAATGAGCAATGTTTTTTACAGCATTTATTATCGTAATTTTAGTTATAAAATGTTAGTTCACATGCAGTGCATTATCTAATGTTAACAGATACAACTTTTGATTAACATTATAGATTAATACCCAGCTAACAAAAATAGAACATTTGTTCTCATTAAGTTATGAAAACATTGAAATTAACATTCCATTTTCATCATCTTGAAAACATTATATTACTTCTGAATGTTCTCTAAACGTTCTGAAACAAGTAGTAACATTTAAAAAAAAAAAAAAAAAAATTTTTTTTTGCTAATGTTTTGAGAACATTATTAAAGAATTAAATAATTCTGAACAAACGTTCTGTTATAGTTACAGGATGAATGTTGTTAACTTTAAGAGAACCTTGCAAGAACGTACTGAGAACATAGCCTGTTTGCTATAGTTAACTCATATGGTTAACTATAATGTTAGCAAATGAACCCTTATGGAAAAGTCTTCCTTTTTATGTAAACTGAGGGATGAGTAAAAATAGTTTATGTTGTTCACAGATCCAAACATGGTGTGATGCAGAGGAACAGTCATGGAAGAAAGACAAAGACGACACTGAGAAAACCCTGCTGAAAATAGAGCAGAGACTACAAGACATTCGAACTGTTCTTATACAAGCACAGGTAACAATTCCTGAAGTCATTCACTCAAATATACTGTGCAGACTAACAAAAGTAGATGGGTGGTCCAGAATATGAATGTTATCAGACTTAAATTGTGTGTTGTGGATTTCTGTGGACTGTTGAGTTCAAATTAATCAAAAAGTAATAAAAATACCAGACTTTTTCTGATCATGAAAATGGTTCAGGAATGTGTGGTCTTAAATAATGATAAGAGCTAACGGTTTATGAGATTTCAGACATCTTTGAGATTCTGCATAACGTGTAGGGGGAAAGAACATATTTTTTGTATTTTGTTTTTCTAGGAGAAAAAAGAAAAAGGGATGTTGTTGATTAAAGAAGTGGAGAGAAAAAGCAAGGGAATACATTATCCTGAAATGGATGTTTTTCGTTGTCACACCACCACTTTCAAAACCAACTTGACTGGGTTTCTCTTGAAAGCCGAGGAACGCAAATCTGAGCTGGAGTCATCTGTGGATCTGTATCGTTTCTGTGAAGAGGTTCGTAAATATATAGGATCAATAATTAACATGAAAATTTTACTTATGCAATGTGACGCAACTCTGTGAAACTAGATATTACAAAAGAATAGTAATTAGTGGGTTTAGCAATTAGACCAATAGGGTTATGGGAAATCATCAGGTCATTTTTAAACTGTGTTCTCCATAAACTAATCAAATCTTAAAATGACTGAAATTTTTACAGTTTATATTTTTGATTTGCGAGTGAATCGTTCTTTTGGGTCGATTGTTTTCAGTGAATCAGTCAAAACCAGCTCTTCAATTATTTATCAGTGCAATCAAAATTAATCACATTTATTTTGAAATAATAATCACAAACAATTGGACAGGTCATGGGAAAAGTCTTGGCATTTCATCGGGTAAAGATTGTGAAATGACTGAACATCCAATCAGCATATTAGAATGTTTTTCTGAAGCATCACGTGACACTGAAGACTGGATTAATAATGCTGAAAATTCAGCTTTTATTACTGGAATAAATTACATTTTACATTATATTCAAATGGAAAACAATAGTTTTAGATTGTAATATTTCACAATATTACTATTTTTACTGTATTTTTGATCAAATAAATGCAGCCTTGATGAGCAGGAGAAACTTTTTTCAAAAACATAAAAAAAATCATAATTATTCCAAACTTTTGACCCAATAATATACCCATATTGTGTGATATATATATATATCCAATTACTTGTCTATTTTAATCGGCTTGAAATTACTTTTATCGTCTTTGTTTTCCAGGCCTCGTCTCTCGTTAAAGACTGTATGGAGTATTTAGATCACATAAAGGAGAAAAACTCTCCCATATGTGCCTGCTTGAGTACATTGAAGGCTTTTGAGGAGCGTTTCAAAGACTTCTCTCCCCAACACTTCCAGGACAAGAGTAGCACGCTCCTAAAGAGGCACCCGGACGGGATATGGATGTGGAATGCGGTCTGGGCTCAATGCCGAGACATCAGACAGAGGCTTAGGGAGATACTGCATGCCTCTCATAGAAATCAAATGCCTCTGGGAACGCCACAAAAGGAAAGTGCTGTGTCGAGGCAAGATGAGGCCCACTTGAAAGGTCCGACCCAGAGCTTAATTAGCACTAGCCTTCGAGAAAATGAAGGCGACCCCCAAACAAACCCTGTTGGCGGTCAGATGAAGAGTCGAAATAGTCGTGATAATGAGACAGTGACGCATTTTGAGCCTGTGAGGAGAGACACATCAACAGTGGCTCCAAATTGTGATCCAATAATGACTGAAAACACTCACAAAGAATCTGCACAGATTGAACTCCAAGGTCAATCGTTTCAGCTCAAAGAGGAAGGAAGAAGTCAGCATTTACAGCAAAGTGAAGGCAATGTTTCCATATTGATGAAAAAATTAAGGAAGTGTCCTCGGATATACTCTCACAGCGACAGTGATCTCAGAAAGTCAGGCCAGGTCAACAAGCATGACTGCTTTCCACGTTATAAAGCCCTGGTCCGCACGCATAGCGAAGGCTCTTGTTTACGATCCACTAGTTATCATGTTTCTATGAGCAAAACCAATGCTGCAATCAAGAACAAAGTCCATGTGCACGAGCGGACATCTGCAGCTTCCTGTCCAGAGAGTTTCTTGGTCATTGACTCAGACAGAGAATCATGGGATGAACAGAGCTCTAGACTGTCTCACCACAACAGCTTCTGTTCTAGCACTTCTGGACAGAGCCAAAGCGACATAAATGAGAAGTTCAGCAGTGACACCAAATCTGACGACAGCACCTTGACTTCAGCAGCAACACGCTCAGATAATCCAGTCCGAACACAGGACGAGGCCGTCTGCAGGCCTGTCCGTATGCTGGATAACGGCAGTACTGTACTGTGAGTCAAACGTAGCGAATATACAATACTTCATTATTTTAATGAGAAAATCATAATGTGAAGATACATAACAGGACATGATGAGAAAGAACTTATTATTCATTTGTTAATAATCTGATCTCTTACTTTGCATCAATCAAGTTCCAATTAAAGAGAAAATAATCAAATGAGATGAAGCATGTTTAATTTGTAATTTAATTCTCTAGATTAGTCAAAAATATCGTTTCCATTATAAATGAAAAGTAAATGAAAATATATATAGTTATTATAATATATATACTTTACATATTATTAATACATATTATTAATAACAATGGTTAATTTTATAGTAAAATAATATTTAATAAAAATGTTATATTATTATCAGAAAATATGGATTCCATTATGAATTAAAAAATAAAATAATCATTACCACATGAAAATATTAAATATTATTAATAGAATATATAATATTATATTTAATAATATTAAATATTATTAAAATAAATTAAATTTTATATTATAAAAACAACATTTGATAAAATAGTTGTAATATTATATTTATCTAAAATATAGTTTACTTTATTAATTAAAAATAAAATAATCATTACCACACGATTAATTTATATAGTTTAATATAATATATTGTTTAATATTTTTTATTATTTAAAATAATATTTAATAAAATAGTTTTAATATTATGTCATCCAAAAATATAGTGTCTATTAAAAATTAACACATTGGTCCACACGATTTTAAATATTTAATCAATTAATTGTAATATTATAATTTTATATATATATCACATAATTTCCATCACAAATAACTAGATATACTCTGTGTGATGTATACCATATTTATTGGAAAACATATTTTAGTAAATTTAACATATGCTTCTGGTTAAATGTGATGATTCCTGACCAGTTCTTCATTCAGTTGCATCAGTGTCCAAAATATATAATGCAAATGTGTCTTGGCAGTAACTGTTGTAAGATTGTTGAAATATTTATCATAGATCTGTTTGTCTGCTATGTATGTGTTATTATAAATGATGTCAGTATTGTACTGTAGAACAGAGATCGTGTCAGACAGCGCCAGAGAGGCATGTGTTTATTTTGTTTGTTGGTATCCTGACAGTAAACTCCAGCGCATTATGGAGGAGCTGCTTCAAACAGAGAGAGAGTATGTGAGAGCATTGGGGTACGTAGTGGAGCACTACATCCCGCAGTTGGAGCGTCCCGATGTGCCTCAGGACCTGCGGGGACAGAGAGGAAGCATCTTTGGAAACCTGGAGAAGCTGCGAGACTTCCACCAGCATCACTTTCTTCAAGAGCTGGAGCTGTGTCTGAAGGAGCCCTTTTGTGTCGGACGCTGCTTCTTAAAACACGTGAGTGCTCTGAGCACCAAACCAGCTTCCAGTTAGAATCAAAAAGCCTGATACCAGAGAACCATTTAAAGCCCCACAAAGATGCTACTTCAAAGAACCTAGAAACCAATACAGCTATAATGAAAGAACCATACATCTCAAAAACAAATGTCCAGGTCACATTTCACCCCAAAATGATAATAAATACATAAATAAATTATATTTTGCAAGGAAATTAAACCTAAATATTTATTTTCTGGATATCATAATATTTTTAGGATCATTAATATTTGTTTGCAATCTGACATTTTTTCATGTCAATTGAGAACATTTTCACTGAGAATATTTCCAAAAAAATTTCATTTCTGTAATGCAAAAATTAACATTTTCATAGATGCAAAAAAAAAAAAACTGTTATATTATTTAAATTGCAAGGTATTCATGCATCAGTATAGAATTTGTGATACAGCCTTTAATTTGCTCTGCTTTAAATAAAAAACAACAGCATCAGCATCAATGGGAATATTAACATATAAAAAAAAGTAATTAGAATTTGAGGGGAAAATGTGTTCAATTGTCAAAATGCACAATATATACTACACTATCTATCTATCTATCTATCTATCTATCTATCTATCTATCTATCTATCTATCTATCTATCTATCTATCTATCTATCTATCTATCTATCTATCTATCTATCTATCTATCTATCTATCTATCTATCTATCTATCTATCTATCTATCTATCCATCCATCCATCCATCCATCTATATATATATATATATATATATATATATATATATATATATATATACTCAAGCACCCAGCAAACAAAGCTATGTTCTTAGATCTTTAGCTAACGTTGCCATTGAAAACGTTATTTCTGAATATATCTGTGTAAAATGTTTCAGAAAAAAACATTCCATAATGTTTTTGTGTAAGTGCTTTGAAAACATTATTAAAGAGCAGATAACTTTGCTACATTCTATTAGTGTTACTGGGAAAATGTTTGCTCATAACTTTGAGAGAACCTTGCTAGAACATTTGTTAAAGTCCTGAGAAGATTCCCTGTTCAATGGTTATTGCCTTGCTTAGTAAGACCAAGACGCATTAATGTCTTCCCACAAAGAATCAGAAAGCACATGCAAAAAGCCCACTGTGTGCAACAGTGATTCAAACATTTTGTCTCTCAAATTCAGAAAGAAAACTTCGGCCTGTACGCATTATACAGCAAGAACAAGCCGCGCTCTGAGAGGCTGCTCATTGATCACGGGAAGGAGTTCTTTAAGGTGAGTCTTTCCTCCATTTGCTCTCAATTTTCTTTTATAAGTGACTCAAATGTGATATCTTAAAGCAAACACATTAATATTCATCAGAATTTGAATGTATACAGGTTTTAAGACAGACATTGAAATGTACAATTTCAACATAGCTACTTAAACAAACTCTTTTATGCAGAAAAAATCACGTTCTAGCTATGTTTCCATCCACCTATTTTTATTTTTTGAGATATTGCATTAAAAAAAACGCTGGATGGAAAGATGTGCGTAAATTCTAAAAATGCACATAAAAAAACAGGATGTTTTAAAGGTACATAGATCTCTTGTGTCAAAAGATGAAGGCAAATTTGATTTCTGTCTCTATTACAAATTATAATCAGTTTATGAATTTAATATTCTATGACCCTCAAAAACTAAATATTCATAAGCATTTGTATGTCTCTAAAGAACTACATGCATAAAGCACCCGCAGAAGCTCCTTCCTGTTGCAAAATACTAGGGAGTTTACAGTAAGATTATGAAAGAGTTCAAATGGTAATGCAATATTTCACACAACTGATAAAAGCTAAAGTAATGCTCAAATACGTGACGGAACAGGCTTCACCTGGGTTGAATTGGGAAATGTTGCTGCCGTTCTGCTAATAAATCTATCTGATAAAACTTTCAGTTGTCAGAAATGTGAGTGTACTTGGAATGAGCGGCATTAAAAATGATCTGCACAGAATACACCATCTGAGTGATAAATGTGCAGAACACGCCCAAACTCAACATGGCAAATGACAATGCCAGATAATCATGATGCAAAAAATAATGACAAATATGTGGTGCTGACTTTGCAAAAAAGTCAAAGCAGTATTCATGATAATATCTTAACCTAACAATTTTTATTTATTTAAAAAAAAAAAAAAAACCTTAATAGTGTAATTATAGTGTCTCAAACATACTAAAATAGCACTGGCGTACATAACATTTCCTCTTTTGTACCATTATTCATGTGTTTAATAATTACATTCAGTGCCTGAAGAATCAGTTCTTTGCGTGTAATACTTCTGATGCTTTACTTCCAAATGCTTTCATTAAGTACAGTAATATAATGTCATTTGCAGCAGAAACAGCAGCTGTTGGGTGATAAGATGGATCTGTCCTCATATCTGCTGAAGCCAGTGCAGCGCATCAGTAAATACAGCCTGCTGCTGCAGGACATGCTGCAGGAGTGTGAGTCCGGAGCGCACGCGGCCCATGAGCGACTGGAGATACAGACCGCACTGGAAATCATACAGTTTCAGCTTCGCCACGGCAACAATCTGCTCGCCATGGACGACATTCAGGACTGTGATGTGAGTTAGACAGTTGTTATTTTTAACTAAAACTAATCAAATAAAGCTCTAATAAACTAAAATATACACTACTGTCAGGTTTAGGCTGTGTGGATACACACGACGATGAAGAAGAAGAAGAAGATATAGTAAACAAATAAACTTTAATAATCCAAGCAGGTAAATCCAACGGAGACAGGGGAACACAATCAAAGTCAAGATGTAAAATACCAGACAAAGACGAACTAACAGGACTGAACTTGTATACACAGAGAACTGGGGGATAACAAGATTAGTGATGAGGATCAGCTGTGGTGATTAGTGGAGTGTCCATGGTAACTGATTGTGGCGGGAAATTCAAACAAAGGAACATTTGACAGATGAAAACAATAACAAACTGAAAGTCCATGTGGTGATGAAGTGTGACAACAACTGTGCAGAAGTTTGGGGTTTCTTTTCAGAGTGTACTGTCATTCATTTCTGATCAATTTAACGCATCCTTTCAGAATAAAATTAACTTTAAAAAAAAAGTAATAAAAAAAATACTTTCTGACCCCAAACATTTGAACGGTAGTGTAAATATTAAAAAAATTAAAAATTAGATATGTTGCAACTAACTGAAAAAAAGTCATTTGAAGCTGAAAGAAGTGGTGCTGTTACTTTACTGATCAGACTATTTCCACCTGCTTGAGGATAAAATAAAATCGAGATTGCATTGAAGAAGCGACTCAGGTCAAATCTGAAGACCAGAATATCACACAGACTGCAGCGTTGATTTGGCATAACTTTATTTCGATGGTTAACTTTTGTCATTCTATTACTTTGCAACTACATGTCTGCTAACTGTCATTAGTGTATTAGTAGACTGTCTGTTCAAAATCTGCTAACACTTTATATTGATGACATTCTACTGACTATGTCTACTTATTCTACTAACCCTAACCAAACAGTCTACTATACTCAGTTATATGTAGTTTCAAAGGTACTTACAGTTATTAAAATGTCTAAAGGGGACCATAGAAATAAAGTATAACCATAGATTATTTTGGCCACTAATCAGCCGCCTAGAACACACTAGCTACTGCATAGCAATACTAAAATTCACTGAAACACCATAACAAGCACCCTAGAATTTTGCACAAACACCATCATTTTTTCAGAAAATATGGTGCTTACTGTCATAAATCTTTTATATGTGTTGTTTTACATAATAAGGCATACTGTATATATTTGTCTGCAAACTAAATGTTGACTAAAATAAAGAGGATATTTTTGTAGAAGAGGAACATCAGGGATGAGGTGAAGGCGAGTTTTGCCCACATCACACACTGTCTGTAATTAGAAAGAAAATACCTTCATATTTCATGCATTTATTTTCAGACAAAGAAGCTCAGTGGGTAGAGAGGATAAAAGATTAGTAGTGTGCCTGCTAGTAGACTCCCTCCACCTGCACATCAGCGCAAATTTGTGCTTAGAGAGACGAGTTAATGTCCTCTAATGTAATTTGAAACTCTTTTTAGAAGGCCTCTATCCTAACCACAAACAACTGCCAAAAATATGATCGTATTCAAGCAGGTCAGCTTGTGGCTTGAGGGGGAAAATTCTGCCATTATCAGGCCGTCCCGTTTAAGCCACAGATTTCGGCTAAATGGAACGCATGCAGGTGATCAGATGTGCTCTTCATCTTCTCTAAGACACATTCACAGCAGTTTTACAGTTCTCTCCGCTCCTCTTACTGGCCAGAGGAGAACTGGCCCCCCGACTAAGCCTGGCTTCTCCCGAGGTTTTTTTCTCCATTTGTTGGAGTTTTGGTTGCCTTTGGCTTGCTTAAGTTGGGGACACTTGCTTGATATTCAGCAGTGTTTTTGATATGCCTGGATTGGTGTCGTTGTTTGCGAACTGAGCTGAGCCGGACGATTACGTCACTGTTTTCTGCAGTGCTGCTACACCTAAATTAACTAGACTAATAACTACTGATCTTTGCAACGGAATGAATCAAAAATATATAGAATAAGCTGCACAATGACACCATTTCCTTATTAATGTAAAGCTGCTTTGCCACAATTTGCATTGTAAAAAGCGCTATATAAATAAAGATGACTTGACTTGACTACTGAAAATGATTTGTCTTGGGTGACTTTTTCCAAGCAGCTCTCTGCGCTACACTTCCCTCTGTGTGTCATTTATCTGTTACAAAAATACAGTAAAGATAGTACCTGTTGCAATTTAACTCTTCCCTTCAGCATTGAAAAAAAAAACAAGCATTTTTGATAATTAATTGTTTATAGTGAAACTGAATGCAAGTAGTCATGCTCATGATTACTAGACATTGAAAAATATCTTGAATGCAATGTTAGTCAATTTGTATAATAGTGTCTACCAAATACATAAATGTAGGCCCAATTTGGAGATCAAATTCTTCTTTTCAGTATAGTGTGAAAGCATTGTTACTCAGGTGTGTGAGATTGATTTGTTCATGACTGTACAGGTGAATCTGAAGGAACAGGGCCAGCTGATCCGTCAGGATGAGTTCCTATTGACCTTCAGGAAGAAGAAATGCTACCGTCACATTTTTCTCTTCCAAGATCTCATACTCTTCAGCAAGACGCGTAGAACTGACGTTGGGAATGACACATACATCTACAAACAATCCTTCAAGGTAAACCACCACATGAACCATCAGTTAACAGGCCAACGCAAATGCTTTTTGTCGTTCTTTGTGTGACTTGATGTCTCTTCTGTCCTCTCTTAGACTTCAGACATTGGTATGACCCATAACTCTGGTGACAGCGGGCTGTGTTTTGAGATCTGGTTTCGAAGAAGGAAGTCGCAGGACACGTACATATTTCAGGCACAGAGTCGAGAAGTGAAGGAAAACTGGACCAGAGACCTGGAGAGGATTCTGTGGGAACAAGCCGTTCACAATAGAGGTGAGCAGAAGAAAGTTTTCAGATTTTAGACTGTAATGTTCAATTATAATGTCAATAATAAAATTACAATTATAAAAGCTATAGATTTTACATTGAGACAGTAAACATGAATGGTGGAAATTATGGAGAGTTTAGAGCTAATCAGATATTTTTGCTCTGTTTTATTTGTGCTGCATTGCTTAATTTTAAAAGCAGTTTAACAAATTACTAATTAAAACTTTAACCTGTGATCAGAGGCATCGATTCACCAAAAGCCAATTTATGGTGAACTGTGATGACGTCATCAAATCTTACTCTGTCGACGTGACGTGCGTCCGAGGATGAATCACATATAGCTTTGATCATAACCCAGCAAATTATATAGTTACACCACTGTTTTTTACACCAACTTTTTAAGGACTTTTTTTTCCAGTGCTTCAATACTCAAAAGTCTGAATATTATCCAATTTTAATGTGATGACCAAAAAACATTTTTTGTATATCTACCAAAGAATTGTCCTCATTTGTCAGATTTAAAGTTTCACGATGTAGTAAAACTAATACTTTCGGAGCCCCGCACATGACATGCAAGAAAAAAAATTAAATCGTGCACACGTTACCATTAATTTTTTTTCCTGTATGTCATGTGCGGGGCTCCGAAAATACTTGGTGAAATACATATAAGTAATAAAAAACAAATAAGTAAAAAAAAAGAAAAAAAAAAAAGAAATTACCACTATAACCAGTAGATAACAGCAGAGGAGCACTTATCGGCTCATTGGCCATTTCCACACCCTAACATAGTTTTCTCACATGTTTTGTTTTTAATTTATTTTTTAGAAATAATCAAATCACTATTATAACATTAAAAAATTTTGTCACTTTTTGTACTAAAGTGTGAAGTGTGTATATATTTGTAGGAAAGCTCACAAATTCTCATGAAAAACAAACTTTTCTTCAAATTTCAATGAAATTTCACAGACAGCGAGTAAAGACAGTCACTGAAGCTGTCAGTCTGTTCAGTGCAGACTCAATGAGTGGGAAGATCTTAGTCAGATTCCATTTTAATCAAGGAATGTGACCAAACTGCACAATGAATATTTTACTTACATCGTGTATCCGCTTTGTTTGTTACGATGAGAGGATTTGTTTGCTTAGTAAACTTGAGCTAAACAAACTCATTCGGCGTTTTGAGATACTGAGCGGATTCTCATTACCAGTAACTTACACACCTCCGATTGGTAATTTTTTTTCAACAGAAATGCCTGTGATTGGCTACAATCTTTTATTAAACAATTACAAATTATATGCAACACAAAGTAATATAACTGTTAATTCATAAATACAAAATATTACTTTGCATCAACCTGACCTGGCAGCCAAGGTATGTATGGCAGCCGTCATACCCAATTGACCTCTCTCCTGTGAATAGATGTTATCCCTTATTTTTTGGGCCCAGTCCATTGAAAAGTTAGGAAATCCAAACCTATTCTGGTAAAAGTGAGATTTATATCTCTAAAAGAATTGATGTTAATCTAGGTTTACTGTAAAACCTTGATTTAATGTGTTGTGTGTTTAAGATTTATTCTCATTGGTGCAACGTGCGATTACTAACAGTCCTGTTACCTCAACCTTATAATTATGAAATTAAAACCGTAAAACCTAAGAGGCAGAAATGCGAATGTGCTTGCATTTATCAAGCCTAATGAACTGCTGAGAAGTGACCTTGTATATTGAAGAATGTGGTGAGAAGTGATGAGGAAAGATAAATGGCAGAAGCAGAACTCCCACATGCAGCTGCATGCGTTTATTCATGTCTTTTACCTCAAAGCACATTTCCAGATAATAGTCCTCCTATTTGAGAGGTTCCATTGATATTTTTCTGTAGGCACTGTTGTAGATTTGCATAAATAAAGGTGAAGTTAAATCAGTCTATTTCGCAACACCTTATGAACGAAACACTTTCAACAGTTCTGCTGTAAATACAGGCATCGTCATTCTTTTAGACAATCACAAAACAAATCAAATAAATAGATAATGCTCACTGATGTTGTGCTGTAGATTTCCCTCCAAACTTATGTCTTTTCCTGGAGTATGAAGTCAATGAAGAACTGAACTGGGCCAAATTACAACAAATCCCTTTAGCTAAGAAAATGCATTTGAAATTTTGGGGTCAATTTCTTGAAATATTTTTGAAAGCAGTCTCTTCTGCTCATGCATTAATTTCATCAAAAATAGAGTAAAACAGTAGTATTATTACAATTCAGAATAACTGTTTTCTATTTCGATGTTAAAATGTAATTCATTCCTGTGTTCAAAGCTGAATTTTCTGCATCATTGCTCCAGTCTTCACATGATCCTTCAGAAGTCTTTATAATATGCTGATTTGCCGCTCAAGAAACAGTTGCGCTGTTTAATATTTTTGTGAAAACTGTGAAACGTTTCTTTTCAGGATTCTCTGATGAATAGAAAGTTCCAAAGAACAGAATTTATTTTAAACAGAAATCTTTTGTAACATTATAAATATGTGTACTGTGTTGAATGAATTTAATAATAATAATAAACAAACGATCAACATGGGTTTTCTTACCTTAAGGGGTTTGTTGCTGTAATAAACCTGCTGCTGTTTGTTTTTATAATAATCTAAGATGGTTTATATCTCAATTGTTGTCTGGTTTCACAGACAAGGCTTAAACTTACTCCCTGACTAGAATGCATGTTTGAGCTGTCTTAAAACGTTGTGGAGTTTGTATGTTTGCCCGTGTCTGTATGAGTTCTCTTTCAAACAATCGCTCAGTATCTCACTACGGGACACGCCCCCTGGCGTGATAGACTATGGAAGCACCAATTACACCACGTCTGTCCGAAGGACGGACCAATCACAGCTAATTACAAGGAGCCCACCCCCTCCCTATATATTTAGCTGCGATTCCCGAAAACGGCATTCTTGTTCTCTTCCCCGTGAAGACTTTCCTTTGCACCTGTTCTGCGCTGCTTCAGTTCACAGACGTACCGTCAAGGTTGACGTTGCCGAACGCAGTGCAGTTGAAATCTGTTGTGGATTCTCCGCTCGTTACTGAGCTTTTTCTACTTTGCTTTAGTTTTAAGAAAAGTTTCCCTCATTCTAGCTAACGCGTCAAGGCGAGCTAGGATTACAGGATTCTATCATGTCGGTATCCAAGGTCGCAGCAGAAAAGGGGAACGATGCCCCTTCGCGCTCGTGTCCGGCAGCATGCGGATTCATGATCTCGGGTAGGGATTCGCATCCGATGTGTATCGCGTGCATGGGTGTCAAGCATGCTCAGGCCGCGCTGGCAGGCGCGGAGAGTTGCGCGCACTGTCGTGTTATGCCGGCCAGGATCCTGGAAAGAAGGCTGCGGGTGGCCGCATCCTCTAAAGGCGATCCGGTCCTGTCTTCTGTCCCTCCTCCGACGAAGGGGGTCCAACCCTCTCCCCCACGGGATCTTTCTTCATGGGGGGATATTATGGATTCGGAGTCACCTGAGTTTACGCCGCTTTTCGACCAGCAGCTGCTTGCGGAAGGCGATGAGGTGGAGGGAGACGAAGAGGAGGATGAGGAGATGTTAGCTCGCCTCCTCCGGGATGAACCGGATGATGAGGAGGACGACGCGATCCTATCTTCAGCGCAAGCCTCCAGGCCCGTAAGCGCGCAAAGTGGCGACGTGGCGTCGACGGTGGTAGATTGCGACTTAGTGGAAGTGTGCAAGCGTGCAGCAGCTAAGCTTGGCATCGCCTGGCCGGTAACTCCTGGGGATCCGGGAGTTAAACGGGACATTTACGACGGAAAAAGGCTCCCTTCTCGCCTTCCACCGGCGAAACAACTGCTTCCCGCCTTGCCGGCGTGTGTAGCAGAGATGAAAAGATCCTGGGACAAACCCTTCTCTCATCGCGTGCCCGTCAAGGGCTACTCGTCGCTCGATGTGAGCGAAATGGAAGGGCTTGGGCTCTCTAACCCTCCTACAGTCGAGCAATCTGTGGCTCACCACCTGCATCCTAACAGGCGGACCACTCTCTCATCTGCTAGCCCTTCCCTCCCGGGTAAAATGGAACGCTTTACCGCTTCCATGTACCAGAAAATGTACAAATCCTCAGCGTTGGCGGTGCGGGCTCTTAACGTCACTTCATTGCTGACGGCCTATCAAGCCGAGTTGTTGGAGGAGCTGGGCACTCAACTGGACGCTGGCAATCCAAACCCGGCGGTCTGGGAGGAGATCTGCAACATAACGGATCTCAATCTACGCACCTCGCGTGGCGCGGTGCAAAGCTGCGGCCGTACCATGGCGCTTGCCGTGGCGGGCGAAAGATCGCTGTGGCTGAATCTCTCGAGCGTCGGGGATAAAGAGAAGTTAGATTTTCTCGACGCCCCGGTGGATTCAGGCGGATTGTTTGGCTCGGCCGTCGCGGCGATGAGGCAGAGGTGCGACCTCCAAAAGAAGGAAGGCGAGGCGTTTGACATCTGCCTTCCACGTAAAAGAGCACCGCGTCCTCCTGTTCCCCCGCGTCCCGTTCCTCCGACGCGAGACAGGAGATTTCTGAATGCGTCCAGGACTGCGAAACCCCAGGGCACGGAGCAGACGGCTCGCCCCCCCGCTGCTTCTAACACTAAACCATGGGGAAAGCAGTCATTCGCGGCGGCGGCTGCAAAGTCCAAGGTCGCTAACCATTCCAACAAAAAGAGGAGGGATACCTAGGACGCTATCTCTACATGGGAGGGACGGGCAGCACCTAGGGTTCTCTGCGATGTCCTCTCCCGAGCCCACCATATCTGTTTCCCCGCCCGCGAAAAAGCGGAAGATGTGGAGTTTGGGCGAGAAAATGGTTCTAAGTTGTGTTCAGGCCAGTTCAGCTCCCCCTCAACACATAATGTTCCGTCAGGTTCTAGTGCAGAATACTCAGCCACCGGAAAAATGTGGTCTCATGAGTGCAAGCACAAGTTCTCAAGTGTATTGTCACAAAGCACTTCAGTCCCTGGGTTCACAGCAAATAAAAAATTCTCTGTCGCATCCAGGCTCAACGCCGAGGGCGCAGGGAGACAAAATCAAAATAATATCAATAAAACAAGAGATGAATCGGCCTCCAGGTCACACAGATCCTGGCCGTTTTCCTCTCAGTCCACTAGATGGCGCCGTCGCCCCATCTATGGAATCAGTTCAGCTGAACCCTTTGGCTCTTTATCAGGAGGCCTGGAGAGAGTGTTCCGCGCATCCGTGGGTCCTAGCGACTGTAACCAAGGGCTACAGGCTTCAATTTGCTGTAAAACCCCCGCCTTTCAACGGGGTCATAGCATCTGTAGCACATGGGGATTCAGCTCGGGTGTTGGAAGCGGAAATATCCGGCCTCTTAGAGAAAAGAGCTATAAGACGAGTTCCAGCGGGGGAAGTTCAGAAGGGCTATTACTCCCGTTATTTTCTAATTCCAAAGAAAGACGGGGGTCTGCGCCCAATAATGGACCTGCGTGCTCTAAACAAGCACTTGAGGAAGTACAAATTCAGGATGCTCACAGTTGCAGCTCTCACACGCGCAATCCGCCGGGACGATTGGTTCACCGCGGTCGATCTCAAGGATGCTTATTTTCATATAAGCATTTATCCTGCGCACAGGAAATATCTCAGGTTTTCCTTTCAGAGCGAAGTGTACGAATTTGTCACTCTTCCATTTGGGCTCAGTCTAGCTCCTCGCGTGTTCAGCAGATGCATAGAGACAGCATTATCACCGCTGAGACACAGGGGGCTCAGAATATCTGCGTATCTGGACGACTATCTGGTGTGCGCTCACTCACGGGAGCGCGCACGACTGGACACAGAGATACTCACGTCTCATCTAACGAATCTGGGGTTCAGAATCAACTATTCCAAAAGCCAGCTGATTCCATCTCAGGAGATAGAGTATCTAGGCTTACGAATAAACTCTGTGTCATACCGCGCTATGCTCTCGCAAAGGAGGATTATAGCGTTTTATCAGTGCCTTGCACAGTTTCGCAGGGGAAACCTGGTATCGTTCAGGGCCTGTCTTCGCCTTTTGGGCATGATGGCTTCGTCGCTGTCCGTGGTCCCGCTGGGCTTGTTGAAAATGAGAGATTTCCAGCGATGGGTGGCAGCGAGACGTCTGTGTCCTTGTCGGCACCTCGCGCGCCGAGTGAGAATACACTCAGAGTGTGTGATGGCCCTTCATCAGTGGAAAGACCCCGGTGTATTCCAGTCGGGGGTTCCCTTGGGGGGCGTGTCCCTGAGAAAAGTAGTGACTACCGATGCATCCCTGGGGGGCTGGGGGGCTGTGTTTCAGGGCAGATCGGTAAACGGTCGCTGGACGCCCCGGCTTCGCAAACTTCACATAAATATGTTGGAGTTGATGGCGGTTTTTCTTGCCCTGAAACATTTTCTCCCATTCTTGGAGGGGTTTCATGTTCTCGTCAGAACAGACAACACGACGGTGGTGGCATATGTCAATCGCCAGGGAGGAACGCGGTCGTTGCAATTGCACAATCTAGCGCGCAAACTGCTTGTCTGGGGCGCTGCACACTTCAGCTCGCTGCGCGCAACGCATGTTCCAGGAGTCCTGAATGTGGGGGCGGATCTCCTGTCAAGGGGAAACCCGTTGTACGGAGAATGGGTACTCCACACGCAGGTAGTGGATCAGATTTGGGGGATGTACGGCAAAGCTGCCGTAGATCTCTTCGCCTCGCGGGCAAACGCGAAGTGTCCGCTGTATTTCTCTCTCAGGGACGAAAATGCACCGTTGGGTGTGGATGCGCTGGCACATCCTTGGCCGAACGTGTTGCTATACGCGTTCCCACCGCTGAGTCTAATTTCTCCCACCCTGGACAGAATAAGAGAAAACGGGTTATCTCTCCTTCTGATAGCCCCTCGTTGGCCGGGAAGGCTGTGGCTGGCAGAGATTGTCCAGCTCCTTCAGGGGGAACCCTGGCCGCTTCCGTTGCGCCGAGACCTGCTGTCACAAGCGGGAGGGCAGATATTTCACCCACACCCGGAACGAGTCGATCTGTGGGTCTGGCCCGTGAAGGGTTAAATTTAAGCGCGCTAGGGCTGCCGCAGGAGGTTATAAACACTATCCAGAGCGCTAGGGCCCCGTCAATGCGCTCGCTGTATAGCCTTAAATGGCGTGTGTTTGAGGACTGGTGTACGCGAAAAAGGGTTATTCCTTTTCAGTGCGCAGTGAGTGACATACTCTGTTTTTTTTGCAAAACTTGATGAACAATGGGAGAGCGTTTTCTACTATTAAAGTCTACCTGGCTGCTATTTCGGCTTGTCATGTGGGCTTCGAGGGAGTTTCAGTGGGACGGCACCCCCTCATATGCCGCTTTATGAAGGGAGTGAAGCGTTTGAGACCGGTGTCTAAGTGTCTGGTCCCGTCATGGGACTTAGCCATGGTTCTGAATGCCTTAACTCGGGCCCCATTTGAACCTCTGGAAAATGTTCATATTAAGCTCCTATCGCTGAAAACTATCTTACTACTCGCGTTGGTCTCAGCTAAGCGAGTTGGTGAGTTACATGCCTTGTCGGTTCATTGAACGTGTCTGGTATTTGGTCCGGATGACAGCAAAGTTACGTTGCTGCCAAACCCGGCTTTCGTTCCCAAAGTCAGTGATTCAGCTTATAACTGCTCTGCTTTGGAATTGTGTGCCTTTTACCCCCCTCCTTTTTCTTCGGAAGAGGAGCGAAAACTGCACACTTTGTGTCCTGTGCGAGCATTACGCTGTTATGTGAACAGGACGCGATCGTTCAGGAAGAATGATCAGTTGTTCGTTTCATGGGCCACTCAATGTAAGGGTAAGCCGATCTCCTCGCAGCGCCTCTCTCATTGGATGGTGGAGGCGATTGAATTGGCCTATACATCTATGGGTCTTCATTCCCCGGCGGGCTTAAAGGCTCATTCTACAAGGGGTATGGCTACCTCGTGGGCATTATTCAAGGGTGTTTCTGTGGGAGATATTTGTGCAGCAGCAAGCTGGGCTTCCCCTCATACTTTTATCAGATTTTACCGTCTGGATGTCACTGCGCCTTCTATGGCTCATGCAGTTCTCAATGTTGGCTCTGTGGAGAATTGAAAGGTTGTCTTTCGTTCTTGCCGGGTCTGTCCGGGGCTTCGGAAAGCATGCGTTTCGGGAGTTGGCTATATCATTCCCGTAGTGAGATACTGAGCGATTGTTTGAAAGAGAACGTTAGGTTACTTGCGTAACCCCGGTTCTCTGAGAACAGAGCGAAGTATCTCACCAAGCTTCCCTACTCGCATTACACGGGGGAAGAGCGTGCTTAGAATGCCGTTTTCGGGAATCGCAGCTAAATATATAGGGAGGGGGTGGGCTCCTTGTAATTAGCTGTGATTGGTCCGTCCTTCGGACAGACGTGGTGTAATTGGTGCTTCCATAGTCTATCACGCCAGGGGGCGTGTCCCGTAGTGAGATACTTCGCTCTGTTCTCAGAGAACCGGGGTTACGCAAGTAACCTAACGTTTCCTCTGGGTGTTCCAGTTTCCCCCACAATTCAAGACATGCCGGTTAGGTGAATTGGAGAGTTAAAAACTGCCCATAGATGTGTGAGTGAGTGTGTGAGAGGCCTGTGATGGACTGGCCGCATGTCCAGGGTGTTTTCTCCTGCCTTATGCCTTGGATACTGGGACAGGCTCCTGCCCTATTGCCATTCAGAGGTCTTAAGGAAGTGTGTGTGTGTGAGAGAGAGGGTGAGAGTTTACTCTGGGTACATGAAAATAGCAGGAATGTCCCATTGATTAGAAATAACCCCATAAATCTGAGGGTCTGTGCTGATTTTCCAACAGAGATCCGTATGCAAGAGAGGGTGTTCATGGGAATCGGACATAAACCCTTCATGGATATCCAGCCCAGTGAGATGGCCATCAACGACCGAGCCATCAACTGTGCTCTGACAGGACGAGGTAAAACACCAGTCATAGTTAAACTCTTACCATAAATGAGGTTTTACTAGCCTTATTTAACTCTGTGGAATATTCTAGGTGGCGTCCCTGTGCTCCGTCTGAATTCTGTTGGCTCGGCCAGCTGTACGTCATCCACTGGAAGCCATTCGTCTTCCTCCTCTGGGTGGGGATCCTCATCTCCCGTGGGCCGTCTGACCGGTCCTAACACAGGAGATGTTGTCCAGTACGTACATGGGACTTCAGGCATCCTGGAGGAAGATGATTTAGACCAGGAGAGTGGAAACCAGAGTGCACTTGGTACGACTAATTTGAAATGGTCTTCAATTTGTGATCAATAGAAGTGCAATATAAATATTATATGTATTATTTCATAATACATATTTTGGTCTTAGTTTGAATAATTAGTTCATGTCATTACAAAAATTAAATCTATCTATCTATCCATCCATATTTGTTTCTTTAGGTTTGAATAAACAATCAAAATATGAGGAAAATATTTCATTTTTTAAATATTTTAAATATAAAGGGAAAAGAACTACGCTTGGTGAAGGTATTTATCTGAAAAACTTATTTAGCAAAAATGGCAATAAAAAAAATGCAAAGAAAAACACAAAGCTCAAAGCTTTTGACAACATACATTGACAACAACAAAATCAGTTATTAATATTTTATTGGTTCTCTCTTGTTTTTGCATGTGTTCAAAATTTCTTTGTATGACAGCCTGGGTTAATATCACAATAAAACTATTGACTCCAAGCACAACTATGCAATATGATTACAAAATCTTTAACATATTTCCAATAATATATAAATAAAGGGTGAAGATTTTCCTAGGCTGGACATCACTGTGTTTGCTACTACTGTGTGTGTGCGCGTGTGCGTGTGTATATATGGCTTTTATTTAGATTCGGCTCTGACAAAATATTAATAGTAATAATAACATACAAAATAAATAATTAATTATGTTTCATCAAAACTTGCTTTCCTTTTTTGACTGACCTCACCAAACCCTCTTATTATTCAGCCTCTCTAACCTCTCTAAATTGAAGTCCCATCCTACATTTGTTCTTGTTTGTCCTGTTTCACTGAATAATTTGTCAGATAATGGAATTAAAAAACGGATGCAAGCATTTTTTGTTTGCTTAATGGAAATTATGTTAATGTTCTGTCAAATAAAAAAATAAAAAATCAATACCCAGGAGCACATATTGAAGAGTATATATGTGGTATACATTTCTAATTGCATGTTTTAATGTGTTGTGTTTCAGTGGAGAGTTCAGAGTCCTCAGGTGAAAGTGTGAGCTGCTTCAGCAGTTCTGGCCACAGCTGCCCATCTGTGATTGGTGGATACTGTGAACACGCCCCATCCCAGGTGCTCGCCATTGGCCTGAAAAAACAGCAATGCAATGATAAAACCACTAATCTACCAGGCCAAACCAGGGACCAGCCATGCTCTGAAGTACGGGCCAACAAACTCATGCGCTTTATTATTTCTGAAACTTTGTATTGAATTTCACATGACTGAATTTTGTAAAGCATTGCAGTTTTTGACACAGTCAGACTATTTAATAGTTTTTTTCAGTTGTGTTGAGATTCTGGTTATTAATATTTTCTTTTCCTCTTTGTTCTTCACAGGTTGAAGGGAGAAGTATCATAGGAAAGTCAACTGAAGTATAGCCCATCATATATGTTTATACTGTAATCATACATTTTATGTTATCATGCATTATACCTATGGAACACTATCAATCCTGTGAAACTCTAAAATAAAGTTTATTTTATTTATTTATTTCAGTGGGACTGAAAAACATTGGTTCATTCAGCTAACTCTTAATGGTTAAACCTACAAACCTTTGTTTTATGCTTTGTTTTTGTTTTTTTTACTCATATTTCTGTTTCTAATTAGCTTTGTTGTACAGGCAATAAAACAAACAGATGTGTAATCTTTAAAGAAAAGTGCTTTGATAAAATAAATGTCTGGTCTTCATGAAATGGTGTGAATGGTTCTCATTGGAATGATTCTATGGTAGAATAAGTTTCTTAGAATTACGTAATTGTTACCGTATCTTACAAGCAGTAGATGGAATGCGTCCAATATCTAACAAAAGTGCAAGTAACTAAGATATATCTCTTAAAATATATGAATATGTGAGTACATAGTGAACACAGACTAGAAATAAATACATGTGAATACAAGTGGACATAAATCAAACAGAATAAAGGATAAACCCAAATGATTAACTAAATACTTGAATGTATCATGGAGATTAATATATGAAGTATGCATGAATTCAAAGATAGAATTAATGGAAAGAGAAAAAATCATGAATAATATGCAAAAAAAAAAAAAAAAATGAATTCAGAAAATCATCCCAAGCATAGATAATCATCATCACGAACATTGACTGAATAAAAAAGGGGGAAAAAACGGAATCAAACTTATTGTTTACTACTCTGTTTACTTTGAATTCAAGTAAAAAATAAAAACAACAACTTTGAATTAAAGGGAAATAATCGCATTGAAAAATAGAGCAACTCGATTGCACAACATTACACAGAAATTTGTTTGAATTGACACGTCTGTCTGTCTGTCTAGACTAGAGCTTGAAAAGATGTATTTCATGATCTCAAGATTTCACATTCCTTAATTGTTACTGACGTTTTTCCTGCTTTCCTGTAAAAATGATGTCACTTAAGGATTACAGGTCTGACTCTGAGGAAAAAGAAATGCATCCAAAGGAAAAACTGAAGAAACATCTGAAATCCTGTTAATATATATATATATATATTGTAAGGTTCAAAACATCTTGTGCCTGTCTACTGATGACCATGTGTTCTGTTCTGATGACTTGAGACTTGTGTCCCATTGGACAAATATCTAGACATTGTCTCCTCTTGTTTGCCCCTCAGACTAACCCAGAAACCATGTGATTGTAATCATGTCCTTATATGTATTTCCAGTTGCTAAACGGATGGTTTCACTTCTTGTTTTTCACCTACCCCTGGACAGCGAATAAACTGTGCCCATGATTGAACTACACTCTGTGTCAGTCTCATTTCTTGGCACCCGGGGTCGATCCTGTATTGCTTGTTGCATTGCTCAACCTCAAAGGGTTTCTTGAAATATTCAATATCCAAATTATTTTTATCTTACAGTTTGGGGGCTCGTCCGCAAACGGGGGGGATTCTCCCTTCCCTGAGTACCGAGAAAAGAGAAAAAGCACGCCGAAAATCGGAGGACCTACGGAGGGGGGTAAGTGTCTTTTTGAATAAAGCACTACCCCGTAGGATCCTGTTGTTGAAAACAATCTCATGGACGCATGAGAAGTTTTCTTTCTTTTTGTAATCACTTGTAGGCTAATGGAAAGCACCTCCCATTGCTGTGCCACTACGGCTGGCAAACAGTAGTTTTAATTAACTATTAGCGCAGGAGTGATTGGGAATCACCAATTGTTAGTGGAGAAAAATCCATCGTTGTGACACCGTGGCAACTACGGCCATTGTGTTTCGCCGGAACGCAACAACGGTAGCTTTAATTAGCTATTAACTGGGATGGTGGTTGGAGGGTACAGTACTGATCACACTGTGCTCTCGGATCACGGCAGCGCATATTAGTTTACGTAAAAACAAATTTGTAATTTTTCAATATTGATAAAACATAATTTCAATTGTCATTGCATGTTGAAATATTGTGACCTAAAAGAAGGTGTTTTTAAGGGCGACCTGGACTCTGTTTGGCAAAGCTGGACAGATAAGGCGAGTGCCCAACATTAGATTAAAACACCCAAATAAAAGAAGATGATTTTAGAGGTGATCAGGACAAAAGTCTTGTGTGAGCCTAACCTAGGACCATCACCCACGTCACAATACGATACATGCATAACAGTTGAGGTTGAGCAATTTAGTACAGAAATCTTTGCGCACGCTTACTAACAACTGAAACTAATCAATAATAGACTACAAGTGGAAGATGGGAGGTTCAGTCTCTAGACCATTACCCAATGAAACGCCGGCTGAATTCATGTATAGAAATGACCAAGGAATTTACACCGAACTATACGGTGTTATAGTAATTTGGCTGGATGGTCAGAATAGATGAAACCACCAATTGAACTCACGTATCCAAGAGAGGGTCGTTTACCAAGGAAAATATGCAATTGGCAAAGCGTCTAGTGAAAGAAGGGTGAGGCGATACAGAATGGGATTATAATTATATGACAAAAAGTTTTAATGTCTGGAAAGAAATGAAGAAGACTTGGGACGAAGGACCTGAGAAAAAAAAAACATGTAGCAGCGTTCGTATCTTGTCAAAAGAGACTCACAGCAGCAAACCCACCGCTCTACTGTGCAGGCCATGACCCCTCTGCACCTTACGTAAAAAAATCTAAAGAGTTGCAGACTGATTTTAAAATGGAGAGTAGAGGAAGTGGAACTAAGGCATCCAGCCAGAATGCGATGGTATGGACAAGAGCTGCAAACGCAATAAATATGAAACTTCCAACAAGTACTGACATGAAAGCTCTGTTTGCTAACACTTTCTTGAACAATATGCAGGCTTTGAACGCAAAATTAATCAGAATCACCACTACCAACCTTCTCTATATATGGAAATAGATGCATTAGGTGAGAGAATTAGGGAACTAGATTCATCTGGTGGTTTCGCAGTCAAAACCGAGACAGCAATGTATACAACACAAAACCCTCAATCGAAAGTTCGCGACCAAAAGGTGGAAGTGAAACAGCCCACAGCCCAGCCAAGACGCTTAGTGTGTTATTTCTGTGGGAAAAGAGGTCACGTCCGCTGCGATTGCAGAGCATGGAGAGGGTGACAAATGGGGAAGCCGTGGGCAAAGCCACAACTACACAGGAATGACACAAGAAATTATCCTACCATGTGGCCAAAGAATCAGAGATGACACCAGAAATTAGTTCCAGATTTATCGATGGTAACCTTAGCTTTCTCAAATCATAGTAAGGATTTACCTTATATCACTTTGATGGTACATGGTCAACCACAGACGTTCCTTTTGGACTTTGGACCTTTGGGCTGATGTGACGTAGATCTCATCGATTTTTTATGAAGGGCCACTTAGTAATTGAATAGTTAAGTCTGTAGGTATATCTGGAACTAGCATTGCATGCCCTGTAATGCCCCCTTTGGAGGTAAAAGCTCCTGGATTCAAACCATTTTTTCAAAAATTCACAATTATTCCAGAAGCTCCAATGAATTTATTGGGACGAGATCTCATGCATAATTTGAACATGGACATTAACATGGGAAGAAACCAATGAACCACAGCACAGTGAGCGACAAGCAGAAACGCCTCGGACGGTGCATCACATGATTAATCCATCTTTGTGGTCACAATACAAAGATGACACAGGTTTCATAGACATGGAACCTTACAAAGCTAAATTAAAGACTGACAAACCAGTCTATATTAAACAATATCCTTTGTCCAAAGACAAGGAACTTGGTATCAAACCACTGATTGATAATTTTGTGCAGCAGGGTGTTCTGATACCAATACACTCACCGTACAACACACCTGTGAATCCGGTGGTCAAGGCGGCTGGAAAGACATGGCGATTGACTCAGGACTTGAGGGTAGTGAACCAATTAATAACACCTTTAGCTCCTATGGTACCTGACGTTCCAACTGTTATCAATTCTATTCCGTGCACCCACAAATATTTCACAGTTATTGATCTTTGCGCAGCATTCTTCTCTGTACCTGTACATCCGGAAACTCAGCCTATCTTAGCTTTTACATTTAAAGGTAGACAGCTGACGTGGACACGCCTTGCACAGGGTTTCATTGACTCACCCGCTGTTTTCTCAGCAGCAGTGCTAAGAACATTGGCTAAAATTACTGATTTGCCTTCTACAGTTTGTGTGCTTCAATATGCAGATGACATCCTGGTTTCCGGGGAAACACAGGAAGACTGTGAAAAGGCCTCCATCATCGTCTGCAACGTGTTCGCCCAAGCTGGATTCAAGGCTTCGGAAGAAAAGCATGTGAACTAATGGCAGGAAAACGTGTAACAATCTACACTGATTCAAAGTATAAATGGGGGGTAGTACATCATTTTGCTAAAACATGGGAAGCTAGAGATTTTAAAACAGCAGATGGTAAACCCATAGCTCACTCTAACCTGATAGGGCAATTGACTAAGGCAGTACAGCTTCCCTCCGAAGTGGCCATAGTAAAGGTGAAAGGTCATGCAGTAGGAGATGATGAACAAGCTATAGGAATGATGAGGACTATTAATCCTAACTTCGGAAGCGCTATTCTTCCCTTTTCGTCTTTCTTCGAGCATTAAGAAGGCGACTCCATGTCCCTTTCCGCGTCCGAAAAAGATTGGGCGGCTTCCGAGCCCGACCGCCCAGAGGCCCAAGCCCCTGTAGACCTCCAGGAAGAGTTCATGAGGGTGCTTGAAAAGGCGGTCACGGAGTTGGACCTCACGTTGAAGGCCCCAGCCGAACCAACTAAAAGTAAGCTGGACTCCTGGTATCTCCAATCGGGCCACCGTCAGGCCGCTCCGAAAAGGAGAACTCCATTCTTTCCCGACGTCCATGGCCATGTGGTGAAGTCGTGGTCTGCACCCCAGTCGGCACGCATCCATGCTTCCACTCACGCCTTCTTCTCCCACGTGGATGCCCTTAACATGTCTTTAACTGCGAACTGAGCAGTTTGTCCACTTAGCACCTGTATGTTGTAAGGTGCCTCATTTTTCCGCACCGAGGGAAAAGACCTAGCCCTCACAAATATGTGTGATGGGCTCCTATTAACTGTCGATTAAAGACATGTTAAGTGTTAAATAAAATCTAACATAGAACAACAACTCCATCACAGCTAAGCTTACAACCCTGGCTGCTACAAGCTAGCAGAAACTGAGGTAAATTAGCGTCCATTCATACCTTCAATGTCGTGGATAAAACCTTCGATCCAGTTACTGTATTCCTTAAGTAACACAGCGCGGGGGATGTTGCAGTCGGTACTGGCCCACTGCTCCACATTTTGTATGGTTAATTCGGGCAGACAGGAGTTTCCATTGCTGGTGCTGCTGAATGTTTTATGCGTCAGAAACAAACTTCCGGGTTTGTGTACCCCTCAACAGCGTTCGAGTTTTCAAAATGGCCGCCAGGTGAATAAGGCGAATTTTATTTGATTCCCGCAGCGTTTTACGCAGTGTTGAAGTGACCGCTCTCGAAAGGGAACGTCTCCGGTTACTATCGGAACCTCCGTTCCCTGAGAGGCGGGAACAAGACACTGCGTAAGACACTGCGTAAGCCGCCGTGCTCGCCGCTCTCTCTCTCAGTTTTTGCGTTCAGTCGTGATTCTGAGGTAATTGCCGCTCTTTTTGCCTTTTATACTGCCTATTACGCCAGTAAGGCACGTGTTTTGCGTATAGAGCAGCAATTGGCCAGTTTTTCTAACTGGCGTTACCCTATTATATTTCAACATTTTGGAAGAAAGGGATTTTCCCGCAGCGTTTTACGCAGTGTCTCGTTCCCGCCTCTCAGGGAACGGAGGTTACGATAGTAACCGGAGACGTTTTTCACCTATAATTTGTACCCCTGGACAGCGAATGAACTGTGCCCATGATTGAACTACACTCTTTGTCAGTCTCATTTCTTGGCACCCGGGATCGATCCTTATTTCTTGCTGCATTGCTCAACCTCAAAGGGTTTCTTGAAATATTCAACATCCAAATTATTTTTATCTTACATATATATATATATATATATATATATATATATATATATATATATATATAATTTCTAGTGATTTCGTTTAAATAATAAAAACTATTATTTAAAACAATAAAAGATATGAAGAGCACATGAGCACAGAAGGAATGAGGCGTATGTATGTTACCGTCCGTGACCTCTTTACATGCGCGTGGGCGTGACCCTCTGACGAGTCGCTCCGGACAATAAAGACGCGTGTGAGTACGAGCTCGAGCACAGTGACGGTCACTGACTGAACTCACACACAAGACACTCCTGGATCACCGCAACATTCGTCTACATTAAAGTAGTAACATGGGTAAGTGCGTTCGTTTCACACTCTCTTCGTGTTTATAAACTTTAAATGCTTTTATAATGTTTGTTTTCATGTTTTCCCCTCATATATCGAGCCTGTAATAAATCTGTTTTGCACCACTCGATAAAAAGTTAAATTATAGCAGTTACTTAGGTTTTATCTGACCTTTAGAACTTTTAAAGTGCATCCTAACGTACTCTAACGCAAACTCATGTCATATTAAATAATATATTTGAATAAAGCGAGCCAATTAGTTTGATTCTATACCACCAGTTTATGTTAACGTTACCTGATTTTTACAATGCATGTGGTGTCTTACGATAGATTTAATGCATTTGTACTTTCATTCATTCTCACTCATTTATTTCTTCATTATTGTGTATTTCATCATGGGTCAATCACCTTATCTGTGAGGAGATGCACAAGTTGTTTACAGCAACTACTGTATTTACAGTAGTTTCATACCATATTTAACATAAAAGTTCAATTCAGTAGTTTTATTTACAGTAGTTTTTCATCTCCACACATAATGAAGCTGAGAAAGTGTAGGTAACATTAATTTGAGCATCACTGCCAGTAGTTTTACAGTTAGGTGTTTTATATCATGCCATGAGTGCCTGTGTCAGGTTCATGTAGTGTTGTATATTAATCTGGTGCAACTTCACATGATCAAAGAGGTGCATGGAATAAAAACAAAGCTATTTATGGACAATACCAGCAACACTTGTGGCCTTAATGGAGATGGAGGTAAAAAAATCAATCGTTTATTTTGGCACACAGGCCTTCATCAGGGCTAAAAGGTTACAGGTGTGTGTGTAGGTTCTTTTTAATTGCAAACAGGGACAAAATTCAAACTTACAAAGAACCAATGAAAAAAGTAGGTATAGTACCATCCACCAATCACAAACCTTATAAAACAAATGCTTTTTTAAAAAAAAAGACAGTTGAAATAAATATATTTTTAATGTTTGGAAATAACACGTTATTAATAGTTTTAGTGAACATATACAATATACACCCTTGTTAAAAAAACGTATATTATGCATATATATGTATATTCTTTAGACCAATTCTTCATTGATCCAGCAAACACTCCCAAAATCCAAAATGCCTTTTTTTTTTCTAATGAACTCAATACCACCTCTTGATGGAATTTTTTGATGTTCAATACCAAAGAATAAAAAGGAAGATGCAGGATTACATTCTTTAAAATGATTTGATGCTGGTTTTGTTAGATCACCTTTTAATGGAGCTCCTGTGTGTGTATGTATGTATGTATGTATGTATGTATATAATGCATTTCATAAAGGAGTCAATGTAAAGTTTTTTTGTTTTAAATAAGGGTACATATACAATATGTTCACTAAAACTACTTGTGCGATTGTTATTTGTAAGTGTATTCTTGTAGTCTGTTTGCAATTAAAAGGAACCTACACCTGAAACCTTTTAGCTCTGATGAAGGCCTGTGTGTCAAAACGCTTTGGCAAAATAAATTATTGATTTTTAGCTACGTCTTTTGTTTATTTTGACCCCTTAAAGCAAACAAGTGTTGCTGGTGTTGTCATAAATAGGTTTATGTATAATGCGTCATAAACTCACACTACTTTAGACGATTTTCCTATTTGCTGTGTACTGTAGTTTCCACTGTTGTATGTAAACGGTGCTGATGCTTTGAAGCATCTCAGTCAATGAGGTTCTGTAGGCCATGCAGTCATTATGTCTTTAAATCTACAGACAGCTGTTTACCATGTGCTCTACTATAAATATTTACTAAGACTCATAATGATTAAAATAGTACACCAGTGACCGAACCATAAATGGAAAATTACAGAAAAGAATTTCATGAGGGAGTAGAGTCAAAGACTCATTATTTCTCTCACCTACTTACAAAATCTGCTTTCACTTGTTTGTTATTCCATTTCATTCACTTGTTCATTGAAATGCAGGCAGATATTTTGTGACTCTGTACGTCTCCATAAAACCTGTGCTACTTTATTCTGGCCGACGATTCTGTACATGCACTCAGAATATCACAAGCATCAGTCTGAATGATAAACAGAGGTGTGCAAGCCAGCAATCACACACACACACACTGATGAAGGCGGTATCCCTTTAGATTAAAGCTGTGATAAAGATTACAACAGAGGGTTTACTGGGAGAAAAAAGAATGCGCCACTGCGCACACACCCCTTTAAACAAAGACCAATACACACTTTATGTCTGGTCTGAGACTAATTTTCTCACCGCAGGGTTAGTTTACAACATCTTGAAGAGAGAAACTTTATCCGCATTCCCATGAGTCTCTATTTGCTGGATGAACATTCACCTTTCTGCCTATCCTTTCAGAAAGATGGATAGATAAAGACTCCACAAACTTTCCATTAATATTGCGTAACCTAATGTTTAATAAAGACCAATCATAATATTGTAGGCATAATGTATTGTAGTATTGCATCTCTTTATTATTTTTGTATTACAATTTGCACCCCAAAACCATTCAGGGTACAAATTAAACCCTATTTAATGACATTTGAGGCATCCTGAAACTAAAGATCTAGAGACATGAAATATTTATCTTAACAAGACCTGAATATCAAAAGAAGGACAAGCATCTGTTTTCTGTGCTGAAGAGTCACATTTTCATATGAAATTTAAAGTATTATAAATACAATTTAATCAATGTAGAAAGAAAGCATAAGGAAAGGATGAAACGAAATTCTAGGTGATTTGAAGTGAGTGTCAGAGGTCAATCGGTTCAGACATGTCAGTCAAAGTGTCCTTGAAGATGGCATCTGTTAAACATAAAGCACATGCTTCACATGAGCGGTGCATACCAGAGTCATGCATTTCAGTCTCAACAGACCTGGAACACACAAATCAGATCCAGACTTTGTCATTCTGTTCCTTGACCTGTGCATTGTGCAAAAGTTTCACTGGAGAACAATCACATTACACGAGAGATTGTGCTTTTTTTATTGACATTGCAACTAAACACTTATTGTACCTTTTGTTCAAAGCACAGCAGGGGAAGTGAATGAAACTCCTTTTTTCCAGGGTGTTTTCCACCTTAACCTCACCCTTAAGGGTGTATGCTGTCAAAACTCGCCTTCCTCAAGTAAATGTGCTGGAAGTAAACAGAGCAAATAGGGAATGTATGCTGCTCTTGTTTTCTAAATGCTATGAATGGCATGCTCGTAAATGATGGTCAGCAGGAGGTCAAGCGGTTTGCTCTAAATATTGAAAATGACAGCAGAAACAAGGCAACAAGGTTTGTATTCTAGAAGAACCTTGGAATGCCATGCATAATTGTAGTGCAAATATAAATACATGTATGTATATGCACTCACCTAAAGGATTATTAGGAACAGCTGTTCAATTTCTCATTAATGCAATTATCTAATCAACCAATCACATGCTTCAATGCATTTAGGGGTGTGGTCCTGGTCAAGACGATCTCCTGAACTCCAAACTGAATGTCAGAATGGGAAAGAAAGGTGATTTAAGCAATTTTGAGCATGGCATGGTTGTTGGTGCCAGACGGGCCGGTCTGAGTATTTCACAATCTGCTCAATTTCTGGGAATTTCACGCACAACCATTTCCTGGGTTTACAAAGAATGGTGTGAAAAGGGAAAAACATCTAGTAAGCATCTAGAGGTCAGAGGAGAATGGGCCAACTGATTCAAGCTGATAGAAGAAACTTTGACTGAAATAACCACTCGTTACAACCGAGGTATGCAGCAAAGCATTTGTGAAGCCACAACACCCACAACTTGAGGCGGATGGGCTACAACAGCAGAAGAGCCCACCGGGTACCACTCATCTCCACTACAAATAAGAAAAAGAGGCTACAATTTGCACGAGCTCACCAAAATTGGACGGTTGAAGACTGGAAAAATGTTGCCTGGTCTGATGAGTCTCGATTTCTGTTGAGACATTCAGATGGTTGAGTCAGAATTTGGCGTAAACAGAATGAGAACATGGATCCATCATGCCTTGTTACCACTGTGCAGGCTGGTGATGGTGGTGTAATGGTGTGGGGGTGTTTTCTTGGCACACTTCAGGCCCCTTAGTGCCAATTGGGCATCGTTTAAATGCCATGGCCTACCTGAGCATTGTTTCTGACCATGTCCATCCCTTTATGACCACCATGTACCCATCCTCTGATGGCTACTTCCAGCAGGATAATGCACCATGTCACAAAGCTCGAATCATTTTAAACTGGTTTCTTGAACATGAGAATGAGTTCACTGTACTAAAATGGCCACAGTCACCAGATCTCAACCCAATAGAGCATCTTTGGGATGTGGTGGAACGGGAGCTTCGTGCCCTGGATGTGCATCCCACAAATCTCCAATCAACTGCAAGATGCTATCCTATCAATATGAGCCAACATTTCTAAAGAATGCTTTCAGCACCTTGTTGAATCAATGCCATATAGAATTAAGGCAGTTCTGAAGACGAAAGGGGGTCAAACACCGAATTAGTATAGTGTTCCTAATAATCCTTTAGGTGAGTGTATATATGCATGCATGTGTTCAAGGATGAGACTTGATTAGATTTACTTTAATCCACTGGGAATTCATCGAATGGTGAAATGTGTCCCTATATGAGGCTTGTCAACTAGAGCTGCATGATCATGGATAGATTGAAAATCAGGAATTTTCTTTGAGATCAGAGGAGTCTCTCACAACTACTGATGAAAATGGTTGATTTCAGTTATTTTCTGAGGATTTATACAACTGAGGATTGTTGTATAAACTTGTATAATGATCGTCTTCAGAACAAATGTAGATTATGTCCATGGGAATGATTGGATTGTGGTTGTGGTTTGCTATTGGTGGATCTCATGTGAGTGACAGGTTGCCCCGCCCTCGTAATCAAAGAAGAGAAGAGCTGTCTCTACAAGAGGGAGGGGAAGTGCACAGGAGGGCTTTTCTGGAAAACTTCCAAGTCTGAGAGCATGGCATTCCAGTGTGTGCCCTGTAAATGCGGGGTCAAACACTCAATTCCGAGACGGATGCCACAGCTGCAGAAACATTCCTGACTGCCTTTTAGGGTTAAAAGAAAGGGGAATTTTGGCTTGAATAAGTTCAAAACCGCTGATTGTATCTGTGAAGGTCTTTACATTTAGAATAATGTGAACTTTGTGGTTCCATGAGAAGCCTAATCCCATGGAGTGAGCTAGACTGAAAGAATGCATCCCTACGGACTCCTTCACACTGAATGTGAAAAGGTTGTCCTAAAACATTTCATAACATTATAGCTGCTACATTTTCAAAGGATACTTTTAAGATCTCGCAGCTAACAGGGAACGTTCTCAAATCTTCCCTATGGCTCTGGCAAGGTCCTCTCATGTGTTCGTCCAGTAACGTTAATAGAATGTTCAAAGTTATCTGGTCTTAAAATAATGTTCTCTAAATGCAAAGCACAAAAACATTATTTATACATCTTTCATGGATCTTTTTTTTTAATGAAATGTTTTAGTTTGACGTCAACACTTTTTAAATGCTAATTGTTTCTGAAGGTTCAGAAACAAATGTTTCAAGAATGGTCCCATAATTTCTGAAGAATGGAATGCTTCCTTAATATTTGCAAACATTTTTAAAACATTTAAAAAAAAACTGGATGTTTTGAATGTTTAGAGAGCATTCAGAAAAAACTTTTTCATAACTTAACATGAATGTTAGTTAAATGTTCATAGAACATATTTCAACTGGGAATTGATTGAATGGTGAAATGTGTCGCTATATGGAGCTTGTCAATCTCTCACAACACTGATGGAAAAATGCTGATTTCAGTTATTTTCACTATACAAAATGACTCATTGATTTAATTCCTGAATGAATCTGAATTTATGAATGAATCCGTTGAATGAATGATTCAATGACTTAGTCATAATAAAAGTCCCTTGTTTATTTCCCGAATGAAGTGTTAAACGAATTAATCTATAGACAAGTGTATAAATGTAGTACTGTCTCTTGTCACTCTACCTACTGGCAAAACGAACCTGCACTGTAAAATTCCCACTACTAATACACTTTATTGTATTGATTATTGTAGAAACTCGTTTAATCGTTTTATCATCGATAAAGTCCCGGATTTTGCCTACCGATGTTCATGCAGGGAGAGCCATAATGATCATTATCCTTTGTTCATTCAGCTCTGGACCTCGGCACCTGGGATCTGGCTTGTGAGTTCAATAACACGGACCACCACACGGAGCTGAACGGCACGGACCGGCTGATCGTACGGCGAGGACAGGCCTTCACCATTAAACTGCATCTGAACTCTGGCTCTTACCAGCCTGGATCCAGTCAGATGCACATCACTGCGGAGACAGGTAATGCAGCGACCCGCACAAGTGTGTTTGCAGAGGTCGAGGAATTTTGAGTGCATTTTTGGCATCAGGTTTGCTGACATGTCTTTGGACATCTGCCTTAAATCCTTCCTAAACTAGCCTAAGGTGGTGATCTTGTCTTTCTGATCTTATCTGGTTTAGCTGGTCAGCAAGCATGACCACTGGTTAAAGTCCTCAAATCACCTCAAAAAAACATCAAAACTGACCAGCCCATGCAGCCTGGCCAGGGTAGTGACTAACCAGCTAACCATGTTTGGCCAGTTAAAAAAAAAAAATTAGCAGGGATGACTTCCAGCACCTTCTAACTATTAAAAAAACACAATTTTTGGTATGCTAATGTTTTAAAATTATTATGTACTTAGTGTTGACAGTCTTGTTGGAGGTCTACTGAATTAACCCAATTTTTAAATATTTCGGAAACTCTGAACTTATTTTAACGCTCAGGCTCATTGCTTTTATAAAATATGAAAGGGATATCAATGTTTATAAAATAGTTGCTCGTCATAATAATCCATTCTTCCCTGTTTCCACATCTGCTCACAATATTATGTAGGACATTTCAGAAGCAATTGTTTTATTTTCCAAAGAGATCAAGAACTTTGTTCTGTTGAGGAAGAAGGTTGACACTGTCAGGGATCTTGCTGAAATTTTCTGTTATAGATGGATGCCATGTAAGAGCTGAGAGGAGATGCTGAAAGTAAAGATAACATAGAGACATTACTGAACACAAAGGGAGGCAGCAATGTGTGACCGCTGGCATGCAGACAGGAAAAGCTCTGCTCAGACTCAGATAACACTAATGTCAAGAAAACAAGACTATCTGGCTCGTTTAACGGAATCTGTGACTCGATATCGCCCATGTAAATCCCTTAGAAGTACAAAACTATTTGTTTTGGTGAGCGTTCAGAAAATTGTCTCTTTGTCTTTCTTAGTTGCATGAGCCAATGTATATATAAAATTCTATTTTTAATAAGTTTAATAAGCACAAACATGCATTTTGCATGCAGTAACACCTTCAACCAGGTGTGACAGTGACAAGCATTTTGCGCTTGATTTATGTGACATTAAAGAAGCATGGCACGGACTTTGCTCTAGTCCTTTCTTCCCTCTTGTGAAGTATATCTGACTTCTGGAACAAAAGATCTTTGTTTAGAACAATGTGAGCTTTGCAGCTTGGCTGAACCAGCAACATTATAGCTGCTGCATTTGCAAAGGATACTTTTAAGATCTCGCAGCTAACAAGGAACATTCTCAACTTCCCTATAGCTCTGGCAAGATCCTCTCAAATATTCATCCAGTAACGTTAAAAGAACGTTCAAATATTTATCTGGTCTTTAAATAATGTTCTCTAAATGCAAAGCACAAAATCATTATTGATACATCATTAATGGATCTTTTTTTATGGAATGTTTTAGTTGGACATTCATCAAACACTTTTAAAAGATACTTGTTTCTGAATGTTCAGAAAACATTCAAAAGTAATGTTCCCATAATGTCTGAAGAATGGAATGTTTCCTTAATATAAGTAATAAATCTGGTTCTGTTGCTTTGATAGGCCCTCAGCCTGTGGAGCAGTACGGCACCAGGGCCGTCTTCGGCCTCAGCGACGAGATCGACAGCACGCGTTGGAGCGCCGCAGTGACCAGTCCACCCTGCGATACCGTCTGTCTTTCTATCTGTGCCGCGCCTGATGCTCCCATCGGCCGGTACGTCCTGACTCTAGATGGGCGCATCCAGTTTGAGTTCATACTGCTGTTCAATCCCTGGTGTCAGAGTAAGTAAAAACAGATGCGTTTGGGTGTTCTACTTCCACGCCTTAAGGTTATAGATACAGATATCCTGTTCCTTATTAACTGCTGCCACAGGCAGATGAATAAGATCTCTGTGTACTTAACCCATAATCTGACTCGCAGGAGATGTGGTGTACATGGACAGCGAGGAGAAACTGGCGGAGTATGTTTTGGCCCAGGATGGCATCATCTTCAGGGGCGATGCCAATTACCCCGTGCCATTAGCCTGGTACTTTGGACAGGTACCAACAAGCATGCACACAATTACACGTGATCACAGTCGAACTGTGCTCGATACGGTGATCTCACCTCCTAAAAATCACTTGTAAATCAGCTCTGCTCAAAAGACTATCTAACAAACCACAGCAGCGATATAAGAAAGTCAAGGGTTGGTGAGAAATTTCACGTGTGAATCCCACAAATGTTGATAAGAAATAATTTTAGTATTCCTGTACTGTCATTTAAAAAAATATATATATATTTTAAAAATATTTAAAAAAAAAAAAAATATTAGTCTGTTTGTTTTCATTTTAATTTAAGTTTTCTGTCTTTTTTTTATAATTTTTTTTTAAGTGTGTGTATATAATAATAATAATAATAATAATAATAATAATAATAATAATAATAATAATAAAATGTGTATATAATTTGTCAATTTTAGTGCTTCTAAAATTAGTTTATACTATTTATTATTTCTATACCATCATATTTATTAATATCTTTAATTGGTTTTTGTTTTCCGTTTTTCATTTTAGTTAGTTTTCTTTTGTGCTTTTGATTAGTTTTATTTAATATGTCTGTTTATATAATTATTTGTTTTTAGTCATTTTAGTAGTTCTAAAATTAGTTTTGTTTTTATATCTATTGTCTTTTTTAAATGTCTATTTATAGTAATATTGGTACTTCAACTTAAAATAAAGGAAAAGTAGAAATTTTCAAAACTAACAGAAATAAGTTTATATATATATATATATATATATATATATATATATATATATATATATATATATATATATATATATATATATATATTTTTTTTTTTTTTTTATTTCAAAAATTTCATTTAACTTTTTTTTTTCTTAAATTTTAGCTAATGATAATCACACTGGTCCAAATCACCTCAAAATAAAAAAGCATGAAGAAAATCAAGCCAGTTTATTTATCAATCAGATTTTTTTTTTCATGTAAATGACATTCATTAATTAACGTGAATCATCTGCTCTTGTAAGAATCCACTTACAAGTGGATGAATTGTTCATATTGAGATTTTTGATTGCAGAAGTCTGAAAATCTAGCAGGGACACGTGTGTGTGATATCGGATGTCTTTTCCTCAGGCAAAACATCTGAGAAGCAGGAGTTTCAGAATGTGCTCTCCATTTAATCCAATTGCTCGCTGGATCTCCGATTTCTTTCCCACGGGTATTCTAGGGGGGAAAAATGAATTGTTTTAGTGAAGCAAAGCATGTAAGAGTACATTATTTGCACATTTTAATTGTGTCTCTGTTGCTTTTTGTCCTGTAGTTTGAGGAGGGCATACTGGACATTTGTTTCAAAATACTTGACATGAACCCTAAACACAAAAGGAACCCTGGGAAGGACTGTTCTGGACGCAGAAACGTCATTTATGTCACACGAGTCCTCAGTGCTATGGTCAGTGGCACATTTTTAATTAGATGGATTTTATCAGTACTTTGCAGAACTGAATGAAACATAGCCGTGCCCAACCATTCAAAGGTTGGGGTCAGTAAGATTTTAACTTAAATGAAAATTAATACTTTTATTCAGCAAAGGAGCATTAAATTGAACAAAAGTGCCAGTAAAGGCATTTATAATGTTACAAAAGATTTATATTTGACAAAAAAAAAGCAAAACAAATGCTGTTCTTTTGAACTTTCAATTCATGAAAAAAATCATGAAAAGAATGTATCCCAGTTTCCACAAATATGAAGCAGCACAACTTTTTTTTGTTTTTTTTTTTTTTTGTTTTTTTTGGAGCCCTTAAAGGTGATGGAAGGTGATTTTTTTTTTTTTTTTTTTTTTTTTTTTTTTTTTTTTATTATTATTATTTATTTTTTCTTTGGTGTTCCCCCAAGAAACTTTGTTGCAAAACATTTGCGAGAGAATGCATATATAATATAATGTAATGTAATGTAATGTATAATTTTACATACAATTCTTTTTCCTTTACCTTTTTTTTTTTTTTTTTTTTTAAATCCCTTCAGGGGCTCCATAGTTTTCAATATTGATTTTTCAACATTGAAATGTTTCTTGTGCAGCAAATCAGTGTATTAGAATGATTCTTAATTTGCTGCTTTAGAATTATTATATTTTATAATGTAGAGAAATTTCTAAATAAGATTTTCCAAAAATTACAAGACAGTGGAAGGATTAGGGTGATTTTTTTTTTTTTTTTTTTTTTTTTTTTTTTTTTTTTTTTAATTTATTTTATTTATTTTTTATTTATTTAATTTTTTTCCCAGATTAACAGCAACGACAGGGATGATGGAGTCCTGGAGGGCTGCTGGAAAAACACTTTTGATGGTGGCGTGAGCCCCATGTCCTGGAGGGGAAGCGTTCAGATCCTGAGGACATGGAACAGGACTTCCTGTATGCCGGTGCGCTATGGACAGTGCTGGGTCTTTGCAGCCATCGCCTGTACAGGTATTAAATAATCCTATTAGATGATGTAGTGTTTCGAAATTGGCAGGTCACAAATGGAAAAATTCTGGTTACCCACTGGAACCTACAAGCCCCTAAAGGGAGAAAAATATGTGTGATGGGAAGAAAAATTTGTCATGCATTTGCATTTTCTCGCAATTGTTTTTCTTTGTAATGCTTTGCATTATTTACATTACATTACTTTACATTATTTACAGCTTTGCAACTTAGCATTGATTCGCAAAATGTTTACGTTCCCCGATAAACTTTGCACTCACATTGCAAAATGTTTATGCTCCTCGAGAAACTTTAGGTTCTCTAGCAGAATGCGCTCACAGAAATTTTGGGGGGAATGTAACCAAAGTTTTTGCCAGCGAAGGCAAAGTTTCTTGGGGAAACACAAATATTACGTAAGCAAACACAAAGTTTCTCAGATAAATGCAAATTGGATGAGAACACAGCATCTCATATTTTTTCATCACCCTGTACCATTTTATTTCAAAACCCTGAGCTCCGTAGATTTCAGCGAAACTACCAGAAATATCAAAACTTATGGATGGCAAAGTTGATCTGTAATTTTGTAATCTGGTTAAACTACCAAAAACGGTTTGCAGTAAAACCGTAGTTTAATATAATACAGTATTTGACCCAGTGTTTGGATAGTAAATCTCTTACACTGTTGCCTAATGCATCTACAAAAGTGTAAATCCTCCTCTTCTGGCTATGTTATGTTAATATGCATGTTGTTGGGCCTATGCCGTTCACTATTTTGATTTAACAGTTTTGTTACTTTTGTACAGTGTTTTGGTTCAGCATTAGGCCTCCAATCAATGTCTAAAGAAAAACCAGACCCAGTGCATAACACTGAATAAAACAAGACAAATGAGGAACAGAGACATACAGACAGATGAAACGGGTTCTTGTGTTTGTCCTCAGTGTCTCGTGCTCTGGGAATCCCATGCAGGGTGGTAACAAACTACTCTTCTGCTCATGACACCAACAGCAACCTTGTGATTGAGCATTACATCAACGAGAAAGGTGAAACCGACAGCAGCACCAGAGATATGATATGGTATGAAGAACAACTTCTTTTAAAATACTTAATTGCACATGCAGAACATGATTTGTCAATCAAAATCTACAGTTAAATATATAAAACTTAGAAAATGAGGTTTAAAAGTGCACATTTCACACTTAAAATGTGTAAAAGTCATCGTTTATCTGTTGTAGGAACTACCATTGCTGGGTTGAGAGTTGGATGACCCGACCCGACCTCCCTCCGGGTTTTGACGGCTGGCAGGCAAGTGACCCGACGCCACAGGAGAAAAGTGAAGGTGTGTAGACTACTCTCTTCTTTCTGTCTTGCAGGAACTCAAACTTATCACCATTAATCACCATTAAATCAAAATTAAAGTTTTTTTTTTTTTTGGCTTTTAGCCTTAAGATGATCTATAAGCTAGTATGCTCCATGACAAAATTCTCATTTAGGTGATCTAAGCATTCAAACCTTACAGTCTCGTCGCTTCCGCTAATATGGATCAACGGTTTTGATGACTTCAGCTTCTCATCAGATTTTCGGACCAATCAAATGCTCTCTAGAATTTAAAGCGTCCCGCCCCCTACATTATACGCTGAGGCTGTTGCTAAAATCTGTCACTTGTTCACACATTTACTTTTTTTCTAAATGGTGAATGGCACATAGTGCGCTATATAGAGGATAGGTAACGTTTAAGACTGTAAATGTTTTCCATTGAGGTAAATTTAAGTCCCGATAGTGTCAAGTGAACCACCGCAGAGAGCACACTGTCTGCACCGGTCGAGAGTCATAACACAGAGCGGATCATATGTGTTAGTCGCCGCAGACCACATAACGTATCAGACAAATTTGAATTCCTCACGGAATGCTCTATGTTCCACCCTGTCTTCCTGTTTCAGTGGAAATTACATCTACGCATTGAATAATGCTGTTCATTCCAAGGCACTTCAGTGGGCCTTTAAAGGGATAGTTCACCAAAAATGAACATTTTGCATGGCAAAAAATGATTTTCTTATGGAGAATTTTTTCTTGTTTTCAGTACAAATAATCTTAAATCAAGATACATTTACTTTGCAGAAAAACTTGAGATATTAAGTCTTGTTTTGTGCATTCATGCTTAAAACAAGAGAAAAATCAGTCAGTAGGGTAAGAAAAAAAACGTATTTTCCCTTTGAAATTGAGTGTAATTTTTCTTACCCCGATCGCAGATATTTATTTTTGTTTTAAGCAAAAACTCACTTTATTCAAACATTTTTCTGAAAACAAAATGTAATGTCTTATGTCAGTTTGCTTGTAAAGTAAACCCCTACAAAAAATAAGTATACTTCAAGTTAATTTTATCAAGTATACTTAAGTAAATTCTATGTAGTAAGCACACTAATATCAATGTACTAGTAGTATATTTGTTGGTGTACTATTTACCACTTGGGATTAAATTGTCCCATTTTTTTTTTTTTTTTTAGTGTATAAAAGTGTTGTTTTAAGTATACTTTAAGCGTAACAGTTGTAAACCAAGTGTACTCAGTTTACTACTGTTTTTCGTTTGTACTGCAAACTATATTACAAGTGAATGTATAGGTATGCTTACTGTATAGTTGAGTTAAATCCTTGTAGCACATTTTTTTAGTTTATGAAAGTATATGCCGTAAACAACTGTGTAGTAGTTTTATACTGCAAGTATACTAGTACTTTGCTTGAAAATATTGATTGATAAAGAGAACTTGTGTTTAAGACAGTAAAACCTGTGAAAAAAGTATTTAATAGGCCATTCAATCCAGTAGTATCCAGAATAAATACAACTACAAGCAAAGTATACTTGGAATACTAATAATTTAAGTATATCTCAAACAAAAGATTGAGTACAAGTATAGGCCCAATATTAGAAGTTCATAAAAAATATACTGAAAGTATACTTATTTATTTTTTTTAAGAATACCATATTTTTAAAAGTATACTAATTGCACACTTGTAGTGTAATGGAATGTATCTTGATTTAAGAATGTTTAGAAATTTGTACTGGAAGATGACAAAAGAAAAGTTTGCGAAGAAAATTTGTCTGTCCATTTATCCATCTCTATCTCACTATGTATGTATGTCTTTCTGTATGTATGTAATTTGTGGATCTCATATATACGTGTGTGTGTGTATATGTGTATAGATAGATAGATAGATAGATAGATAGAGAGAGATACTATTGCTTTATTTAATGAACAGATTTTTCAAAAATAAGCAAAAAACATCAGCTGAAATCTGTTTCCTCTCAGGTGTGTTCTGCTGCGGGCCGGTTCCTGTGCGGGGTATAAAAGAGGGAGAGCTCACCTTAAAATATGACGCTCCATTTGTGTTTGCGGAGGTGAACGCAGACTTGGTGTACATCCTGAAGTATAAAGATGGGAACACAAAAAAAATCGTGAATGACAAAAAAGTGGGACAGAAGATCAGCACCAAGAGTGTAGGCCAAGATGAGAGAGAAGACATCACACACCTGTACAAATATCCTGAAGGTAGGAATAAACAAACGATTGCATTTTCCTTTCAGTATCGCAGACTAATATGCAAAATACGGAGTTTATTCTTGCGATAACAGGTTCAGTGGAGGAGAGGCAGGTTTTTGAGAAGGCAAACCACCAGAACAAGTTGCAACAGCAGCAAGCGAACTCTGGGCTGCACATCACCATCAAGCTGTCAACGGGGATCAAGAAGGGCTGCGACTTTGACGTGTTTGCGATTGTGACGAATAGCACTGCGGAGGATAAGAAGTGCCGTCTGGTGTTTGCATCCCGTGCCGTGTCTTATAGTGGAGTCGTTGGCCGAGAGTGCGGATTTAAAGATCTGCTCAATGTGGAGCTGGCACCTGGAGGAGGTGGGCGGCGTTCATTACGGCACAACTGTATGTATTGTATGCAAAAGCAAATGCAT
Organism: Opsariichthys bidens; assembly: GCA_037194245.1. Taxonomy (NCBI): domain Eukaryota; kingdom Metazoa; phylum Chordata; class Actinopteri; order Cypriniformes; family Xenocyprididae; genus Opsariichthys; species Opsariichthys bidens. The sequence goes on along the minus strand of CM074305.1, from coordinate 9,914,475 downwards.
CTCCCTGAGCAAGCCTAAGAAATTGTGCACAGACATTTGATAAACTCTTGCCATGAGCAAGTACATGGGCTGCTTCGAGTGTATATAACTAGACTGCTAGCTAGCAATGCATTGGCCAAGCATTCACATATACATTTGCATAAAGTGTGGTTTAGGCCTTGGTAAAGCGATTGTAAAGCATGACTTGGAGTGGCTTATGGCTATTGTAGAACAAAGGGAATGGCTATTTTCAATAAAAGGTCATTTTAAACAGACAGTTATCCAGTTTAATTGCCAATTTTAGTCCCACTTTATATTGGGTAACTACTATGTAGTTTCATTGAATTAATAATTTTTCAATGTAATTAATTACATTTATGATCACACTGTTGTCCCTAAATAGTCCACCTAATATTAAGAACCATATGGTGTGTACATGTGTATATATATATTTAAAAAAAATGTAAATAATGTAGTTGTAGTAGTAGTAAACTTATTATTTATATAAACCAGAATTTGTACTGACTTTCCATTTAATATTAAATTATTCTTTAATTCTTTTGTACTGTAGTATGTGTCTTCACGGTGTTGTGTGTTTGTTCCAGAGAGGAAGATTCCTCTGAGGCTGAACTACAGTAAATACTGTAATATTCTGATGGAGGACAATCTCATCCGTCTGGGCGCTCTGCTGATCGACTACGGCACCAGGGAAGCCATCATGGCCATGCGTGACGTTGTGCTGGATGACCCCGAGATCAAAATCAGGGTACGACCACATTCACCTTGATCAAAAGTGGACATGACAATGCCAGTCCTGCACAAGCTATTAAAGGCATGCTGATGCATGTGTCGTTCTAGATTCTGGGAGAACCCAAAGAGAACCGTAAGCTGGCAGCAGAGCTCACCTTACAGAACCCGCTACCAGACTCCTTACAAGGCTGCTGCTTCACCATAGAGGGTGCCAACCTCACGGGCGGCAACAGCATCACGGAGAAGTAAGAACACAAACTGTCATTAATGGAATGAGAGGGTACAACAGAGTGAGAGATGATAGCTACATACACACTGCAGAGTTTTAAAGTGCTCCTATTATGCTTTTTTGGATATAACCATTCATGTAGAGCGTAATAAAGCTGTTTATGAATGTAAAAGGACTGCAAAGTTTCAAAGTGCAGATAAATGGAGTTACTGTCTCCCAAAAAAAAAGGGATTCTGAACTCCCTGAAATAAGTCGTCAGTAATTCCAGTCTCACTTCTTGCTGAACCTAGGCAGGTTTGTAACTAATTTGCATAATGCCAGCCTATGCTCTTCTTTGGTTGCCGGGCGAACGGCATCCGTAGTTGTTTCTGAGACCAGAAGAGCTTAGTTTTTTTGTTGTTCATGTTGAGAAGACACTGTTTTCTGCTTGCTTGGCAAATCCATTTTGATGAAATTCATAGAGCTGAAATTCAGATATGCTTATGGGTGTTTGGTTTCCGACACGTGCTGTAAGCGGTCGACCAATCACAACAGACTGGGCCATCTGACCAATCAGAGCAGACCAGACTGTCAGAAAGGAGGGGTTTAGATAGAATCTTGGAACAAACCGTTTCAAACACTGTTAAAGAGCTGATTCTGCAGTGGATATTATGAGAACATTAAAGTGTTTTTTGACCTTGGATGCATGTAAACCTTGTAATATACACAAGCACCAAGATGCAAATGCAGTTCACATATACTTAGTGCACTTACCCAAGAACGTTCTGAGTAATATAAAGTAACTACTTGGGTGGTTCAGAGACCTACTAATAATACACTTATTGTAATGGTTAATATTAAAAACATTTGGTGTATAAATGATTTTCACTTTGTAATTATTTTGTGAAATTTACTAGCAATTTCTAAGAAATGACAAGTAACACACTGAACCAAACATGACATTTTGAAGTAGAAACACTGAAATGGCATTTTCCCCAATTAAAACTTACTCCATCTTTGTTTTAGTTAAGTTTATGAACTTAACTAGTGTATGAATATGAGGAATAGGATGTTTATGTTCCTCCTCCCAAGTGTTACCCATAAACTTGAATGCTCGCTTGTGATGGAAAATATTTTATTCGGCAAGAATGTGCGCTTAAACTTTTATTTATTAAGACGATAAATAAATCAATAAATCATGTGAGTGAATAATTGACTATCAGACTATTACCATCACATTGCATCTTCGTTGTTCAAGGTTTTTTTTTTTTTTTTTCAAAACTCCCCAAAATCCCAGATTTTTAAAGTGGTCTCAGAATTTTAGGACCAACTGAACCTTTAAACAAAGTGAGGATACGCCACACACCGCTCTTTGCTAGTGTCGAATAGTTTATAATTGAATAAACACTATTTAGACTAGAAATATGAAAAGAACTGAATCTGTGATTTCTAACATGTAAATATTTGTTCATCTCAGGCTGGAGTCTACCATCGAACCTGGGCAGGAGGCCAAAGTTAAAATCTACTTCACTCCCACTCAGTCCGGCCTGCGCAAACTCGTGGTGGATTTTGACAGTGACAAGCTGGGCCACGTTAGAGGATATAGGAATGTTATCATCGGAAAATGAGTCTTTATGAGTGAAAAATGGCATGTGAAATCATCTGTTACATGTAATTGTCATTTATTCAGAGAACATAACAATCTTTTATATACTGTTTTTCTAAGAATGTGAAAAGCCATGCCGTCACTACATTTCTGGCTTCTGTAGCAGTACATTCTGTAAATGCACAGTACTCTGTATGCAATTTTCATTTTTATGACATGGAAACATGCACATGGGAATATTCTGCTGGAAAAAAAAATAATGAAAATATATCGAAGAGACCCCAATGTGCAAGTGAGATTTTTAGCGAGAAAACATTTTACTGTATGCATCTTCATGTTTTTGCTTCAAATATATTTTTTATAATCATGCTTTTTCATTAATAAAAATATGCTATAATCTTGGATGTGGCATGTTCTATCATATAAAAGGCTTAAATCATGAGAATAAAAAGAGTGAAAAAAAAATTTCTTAAAATAAAAGCTGCAAAATTGATTCTCAAATGAAAAGTTTATGCATAGGTCTATTGAGTTATCAGAAACTGGGTTCGTCTACTTATGACTGAAATATGATCCTTAACTTTTAGCATATTTATTCCCTGAGGTCCCAAAAAGACCCATTAAAAGTTTTCTTCGGTGTAATCATTGTACAGACCTCTTTTGTCTACTTCAAATGATGCATAGAATGGTGTTATCAACATAAACACTAGATAAACGGGACATAATTCATTTCCCAAAAGAGGAAGTCGGGAGAAAGTCTTTCCCAAACACTGTTGCAACAGCATATAAATATTTACATGAAGCATTACAGACTAATCCAATATTTGAGGTGTTTTCTGGCCACATTCACTGATCTCTTTCATAACCGGTGATGAGTTAACTCCCCTGTAGCCTTGTATTTCTTGTAAGTACTGTAGATGAATGAAAGTGAACCGTATTTATTCTTAAAACTAAATTAAATCAAAGTTAATGAACTTCATCATTGACCCCAATTATGTTGAATTTGCACAGAAAAATGTAACTAAAAGGATGAAAGCAGACGATAAAGTATATATTATGCACTCCTGTGTTAAAGTCAGTCCTCGGGCAATGTGCTTTCATGACAAATTTCCCTGACACACCCTAGATATTCAACACCATGCGATTGTCTTTCCAACTGGCAGTTCTTCTCCTCAATCACTGCTGTATCCATTACACACATAATTTATTAGACATAGTTCATTGGAGTTGTAATGTCTCTGAACACCATTCAAACATTTCCTGCACCTATTAAAGGTACAGTAAGCGACTTCAGAGAAATGCTGTTGAAAGTGGATCGAACTGAGCACCAAAACACACCTGTAGCCAATCAGCAGTAAGGGGCGTATACAAAAAATGAGAGGGGAGGTGCCTGTTTTGCATTGCATTTGAGGTGGAGCTATCAAAATAGGGGTGTGATACTTTTGGGTAGGGGCGTGTTTGTTATGATGATTTCAAATATCACCGTGGCTTATTTTCAATATGTAATTACTTCACGTCCGCTAAAAAAGTAACGTAAGAGTGGTATGAACGTAATCCAGATGCAGGGGCAGAGCAAGGGGTTGGCTTTTAGGGCTCAAGCCCCAAATGTTTTTTCAAAAGCCCCAAATCTTTCAGGTTTGAGGCTTCTTAAAGGTGCACAATGTAGTTTTTCGTCCACTAGAGGTCGCCTGTTCAAAACAAAGGCGCTGCTTGATGAAGCCAAGTTTGAGCGAGGAATCTAGGGACCTGTGGTCTTCACCTCACCGCCAGTGGAAGAGAATCGGGATGGGACTCATGGAAAATCATGTTCATGGATGAGATTATTAACATTACTGTAGTATGTAGTAAAGTAGAACTGAGTGTTGTGGGAAATGAAAGAGGCGCCGCTTCCGTTTTTTCCGGTCAAGAGTATGAGGTAACAGCTCTGTTTATCATATTAGATACATTTGAGTGAGTTGGAAATGATGTTATAACATTCCTTTGTGTGTTCGCTTGGCGGCTGCTGTGAGACACCTGTTGCACACTGCAGTAAGATAGATCGAGATTAGAATATCATATTAAATCCTGGATGGCTTGTGTTGATTAATGACATGCAATTAATTTTAAAAGGTATTGTATGATGGAGAATATTCTTACTGTTACTAAAAAATAAAGCTGCATATGATTAAGCTATGTTAGCTACTTGACAAAATAGTGTTTTCTGAGACAAGGTAAACCATGGTACTCTGTATTACAATAGTTTTCTGTATATAAATGTACCAAAACAGGTTTCCCACATGTATTAAGTGCTCTAATATATAAAGCGTCTTTGGTGATTCCATTTCTACAAAATACAACCGGAAACCGAGAGTAACGCGTATGCGACTCCCTCACACGTCCCGGATCCTCGGTTAAAAATGCTATTGTCTCTCTGATTTACAAATAGTTGGAAACATTTGGGATATTTTAAGTACTTAACTGAACAAAATATATAACACTGGTCTAGAGGTTTTTGGAAATTTTACTGCAAAAATTGTAAATAATTGCAGCTTTAACAGTGCTGTCAAAATATATTTTAGTAGAGACATGTTTCGAAAAAATTTTGTTAAACGGTTCAATTCCGCTTTTCAAAACCTCCTGTCGCTCCCTCAGCCCAGCAGCAGGCCAGGCACTCAGACTCTATTTTTGGTCCGGCTGAAGGGTATTTGTCATGATATAATATTACTCAACTTTAGCGCATTTTTTCAGCTAAACCTTCATTCAGAGTTTCCCATTAATGACCCTGTGCCGCCGCTGTTTCATAATGAACCAAAAATTTAAAAACGAAATCCTTATCACGAAACCGTGATAAGGCTTTGTAGTTTTATAAAACGGCAAAAGACATATGGCCGTCTGTTTGTGCAGCTTGTTTTAAAGGGAAGTGCACACTTTGCTTGCCCCCTAGAGGGACAGAGGTCTACCCAACGTAGTTTTACTTATACTGTGGAAAACACTAATCATTTTATGAACTTTACTCCAGCATAGAACAACAAAGTTCCTTTTAAGTCGCTAAAGCTGCTAACATCAAATTAAAATGTCCTTAGACAAACTACATTTGGGATAAGCTCCAAATGTTTACTATGTCTGGCTTCGCTCCTGTCCCAATTTACTACATCAGCCATGCTGTGATCATGTGACCTACCAGCTTCAGGTGCTTCACTGCCATTCACAAATCTCCTGTGGCCTTATGGGATAGTAAAGTATCAATTTTATGCACACTTAAAAATCTAGTACAGAAGTAGTAGATAATGCAGGTTCGTTTAGTCTACTCTTATGAGTACTTGTAAAATTGAATTCAAATATAGGCTACTTCTTTTGTCACGTACTATTTTTCACCTACTATATAGTAGGGTTAGGGATTTCGGATGCAGCCCATTTTGCAGAAATCGCTTACTGCACCTTTAAAGCACTGAAGGTTAAGAGAGAGAGAATCTTTTGTTTCCCTTTTTTCCATCTTTTTGTTTCCAAAGAGTTTTTGTAAAGTGTTTTTTTTTTTTTTTTTTTCAAGAACGTGAGTAGTGAATACTGATATCTGTTGGTCAAAGGGAGAAATTGTCTTAATCCAAAATTATTTTTAGACAGCATTTTAGCTATTTCTTTCTTCCTTCATTCTCATTTTCCTCCAAAACATATCAAGCTACTATTAAATATAAACGAGCATGTTAATTAATAATTCGTTTCACCTCAATAAATCCCCCAGCATACAGCAAAAACATGCATGGCACAACCCAATTCATTCCAACAACGATACAACACACACAGAGATTGGCATTAAAACAATTATACTTAAATATTGTTCAAATGGTGCAATGCAGTTTGGACCTAATTCAATTGCGCGTCCACAACAGTCAGTCTGCAAAGCTGTTTCTGACTGGGACATTAATGGCTTTTATATTAAAGTAATGATGTCCCTTGAAATTTGAGGGTTATTTAAAAGTCGTGAAAGTTTGCAAACTAGAGCTAAGTTCTATGTTTTTCCTGAGGGTGGCAGTGTCGCTTCATGCTCGTTTCAGAGCACAGCCTGAAAAGAGACAGACTAGTCTCGCGTAACCAGGGCCCGGTTTTTCAAAAGTAATCCACTAGGATTTTGGATAACGGATTGGATCAAATCTTGAAAATGCGTTTTTCAAAAGAAAAAACGGATTACATAATCGGATTAGATCACGTAATCCAATCTTGGTTTTGATCCGGATCAAACCTTTCAAAGTTTGGTTTTTTCAGAACTTTTTTGTTGGATTTGGATCACTTTGATCCAAAAAATCTGGATTAAACTGATCCCATCAGGGCCCGGTTTTTCAAAAGTAATCCACTAGGATTTTGGATAACGGATTGGATCAAATCTTGAAAATGCGTTTTTCAAAAGAAAAAACGGATTACATAATCGGATTAGATCACGTAATCCAATCTTGGTTTTGATCCGGATCAAACCTTTCAAAGTTTGGGTTTTTCAGAACTTTTTTGTTGGATTTGGATCACTTTGATGCAAAAAAATCTGGATTAAACTGATCCCATCAGGGCCTGGTTTTTCAAAAGTAATCCACTAGGATTTTGGATAACGGATTGGATCAAATCTTGAAAATGCATTTTTCAAAAGAAAAAACGGATTACATAATCGGATTAGATCACGTAATCCAATCTTGGTTTTGATCCGGATCAAACCTTTCAAAGTTTGTTTTTTTCAGAACTTTTTTGTTGGATTTGGATCACTTTGATCCAAAAAATCTGGATTAAACTGATCCCATCAGGGCCCGGTTTTTCAAAAGTAATCCACTAGGATTTTGGATAACGGATTGGATCAAATCTTGAAAATGCGTTTTTCAAAAGAAAAAACGGATTACATAATCGGATTAGATCACGTAATCCAATCTTGGTTTTGATCCGGATCAAACCTTTCAAAGTTTGGGTTTTTCAGAACTTTTTTGTTGGATTTGGATCACTTTGATCCAAAAAATCTGGATTAAACTGATCCCATCAGGGCCCGGTTTTTCAAAAGTAATCCACTAGGATTTTGGATAACGGATTGGATCAAATCTTGAAAATGCGTTTTTCAAAAGAAAAAACGGATTACATCATCGGATTAGATCACGTAATCCAATCTTGGTTTTGATCCGGATCAAACCTTTCAAAGTTTGGGTTTTTCAGAACTTTTTTGTTGGATTTGGATCACTTTGATCCAAAAAATCTGGATTAAACTGATCCCATCAGGGCCCGGTTTTTCAAAAGTAATCCACTAGGATTTTGGATAACGGATTGGATCAAATCTTGAAAATGCGTTTTTCAAAAGAAAAAACGGATTACATAATCGGATTAGATCACGTAATCCAATCTTGGTTTTGATCCGGATCAAACCTTTCAAAGTTTGTTTTTTTCAGAACTTTTTTGTTGGATTTGGATCACTTTGATCCAAAAATCTGGATTAAACTGATCCCATCAGGGCCCGGTTTTTCAAAAGTAATCCACTAGGATTTTGGATAACGGATTGGATGAAATCTTGAAAATGCGTTTTTCAAAAGAAAAAACAGATTACATCATCGGATTAGATCACGTAATCCAATCTTGGTTTTGATCCGGATCAAACCTTTCAAAGTTTGGGTTTTTCAGAACTTTTTTTGTTGGATTTGGATCACTTTGATCCAAAAAATCTGGATTAAACTGATCCCATCAGGGCCCGGTTTTTCAAAAGTAATCCACAAGGATTTTGGATAACGGATTGGATCAAATCTTGAAAATGCGTTTTTCAAAAGAAAAAACAGATTACATCATCGGATTAGATCACGTAATCCAATCTTGGTTTTGATCCGCATCAAACCTTTCAAAGTTTGGGTTTTTCAGAACTTTTTTGTTGGATTTGGATCACTTTGATCCAAAAAATCTGGATTAAACTGATCCCATCAGGGCCCGGTTTTTCAAAAGTAATCCACTAGGATTTTGGATAACGGATTGGATCAAATCTTGAAAATGCGTTTTTCAAAAGAAAAAACGGATTACATAATCGGGTTAGATCACGTAATCCAATCTTGGTTTTGATCCGGATCAAACCTTTCAAAGTTTGGGTTTTTCAGAACATTTTTGTTGGATTTGGATCACTTTGATCCAAAAAATCTGGATTAAACTGATCCCATCAGGGCCCGGTTTTTCAAAAGTAATCCACTAGGATTTTGGATAACGGATTGGATCAAATCTTGAAAATGCGTTTTTCAAAAGAAAAAACGGATTACATAATCGGGTTAGATCACGTAATCCAATCTTGGTTTTGATCCGGATCAAACCTTTCAAAGTTTGGGTTTTTCAGAACTTTTTTGTTGGATTTGGATCACTTTGATCCAAAAAATCTGGATTAAACTGATCCCATCAGGGCCCGGTTTTTCAAAAGTAATCCACTAGGATTTTGGATAACGGATTGGATCAAATCTTGAAAATGCGTTTTTCAAAAGAAAAAACAGATTACATCATCGGATTAGATCACGTAATCCAATCTTGGTTTTGATCCGCATCAAACCTTTCAAAGTTTGGGTTTTTCAGAACTTTTTTGTTGGATTTGGATCACTTTGATCCAAAAAATCTGGATTAAACTGATCCCATCAGGGCCCGGTTTTTCAAAAGTAATCCACTAGGATTTTGGATAACGGATTGGATCAAATCTTGAAAATGCGTTTTTCAAAAGAAAAAACGGATTACATAATCGGGTTAGATCACGTAATCCAATCTTGGTTTTGATCCGGATCAAACCTTTCAAAGTTTGGGTTTTTCAGAACTTTTTTGTTGGATTTGGATCACTTTGATCCAAAAAATCTGGATTAAACTGATCCCATCAGGGCCCGGTTTTTCAAAAGTAATCCACTAGGATTTTGGATAACGGATTGGATCAAATCTTGAAAATGCGTTTTTCAAAAGAAAAAACAGATTACATCATCGGATTAGATCACGTAATCCAATCTTGGTTTTGATCCGCATCAAACCTTTCAAAGTTTGGGTTTTTCAGAACTTTTTTGTTGGATTTGGATCACTTTGATCCAAAAAATCTGGATTAAACTGATCCCATCAGGGCCCGGTTTTTCAAAAGTAATCCACTAGGATTTTGGATAACGGATTGGATCAAATCTTGAAAATGCGTTTTTCAAAAGAAAAAACGGATTACATAATCGGGTTAGATCACGTAATCCAATCTTGGTTTTGATCCGGATCAAACCTTTCAAAGTTTGGGTTTTTCAGAACTTTTTTGTTGGATTTGGATCACTTTGATCCAAAAAATCTCGATTAAACTGATCCCATCAGAAGGGTGGATTCAGCGTGGATTTCATGGCCAAAATGTAATGAAAACGTTAAAAACGTATCAAATAATATTATATTTGGATCATGCAGTATCTTACAAGATATCCTATTTATTCATAAGGTTTTAATTTCATTTGTTCATCCGTCAGGCTACAGTGATTAGGTAGGCTTTAACGTATTCAGCCTTTCAGTATAGGCCTACAGCAAAGTAGAAAGCCTCATAAAATAATCCCCCAAACAGCTGTCAAAATTGAGCAAAAACAATAAATTTAATTCTGTCACTAATTGATATATATATTCATCACAATCGAAAATATTTTTGTTTTTAGAATATTTATTAGTGATTCATGCAATGATTACAGAATAACCAAAAAAATGCAAAGAATGGCAATCAATGATTTTTGAAATCCAAAACAAATCCAAATCAGAAATAGTGTCTAACTATTGCGTCCCTTGTTGGACGTCCTGTTTGCTCGTTCTGGCAGAATGCAAATAAAAATAAACTTATATTGACCCCACACTGACTATTCTACTTGTAGCTCTTTACATATCTATAGTTCTACATTGTGATTTCCCATCCTGTTTGAGCACTGGTTATCCAGATTTGGTGATCCTGAAAAGTTCCTATCCGGATCAGATTGATCCAATCCGATGTTGCTTTAAAAAACTGGCTCCAAAAGTAAACTGGATTATGTGATCACGGATCGCAAAAAAAGGATTACTAAATCCGGATCAATTTTATACGGATTAAACCTTTTGAAAAACCAGGCCCAGACCATCAGACTGATCAGAAGATCTGGACCATAGACATTAGTAAATACATAGACCCCCATTGGCCTCTGGATCGTACGTCAACGTCCCCATAACGCTCATAACTGGAATTGAGAAAAATGCCTGTTTCTTGTGCTGTTTGGGGCTGTACAAATTACAGCACAATTGAATACAGGTCTCGGGGAATAACCGTTCATTTGTTTCTGGTTGTATTTGGTCATTATATAATTATGTTGATAGTAGTTGACCACTGGAGTCAGTCAGAAAATTGAAAAGTTGAGAAATGAGTTAACATGATTTATGTTATAGTTTTTAGTGTATATTATCTTATTTTATAAACTAAATTTCCTGAAATTTAAATATGCATCTTTATTTTCTTAAAACCGACTTTTAAGACAAGCACTCGTTTCGGTTGGGTGACTGACATTTTGTGAATTACTGTAACGTTAGTTAGTTGGCTAGCTTTCTTTTCTCACACATTGAAGGTTTCCCTGAAATAAAGAGTTGAGGAGACAGTGGGAAGTAGCTACAAGAAGGGAATAGGTTTTTCCAGCGTGTTTGATTTGTATTAGACGACTTGCTTCATTTTCACAATGGTGGTCAATTCTAAATAGAAGAAAAGCTAAAATGGGTTAAAAGACAGAAAATGGCTTTCCCACAATAACGAATCTTTTTTTTTTCATTTAATGTGAAAATGTAAATTTCCTCATTATGGGTGTCTAAACAATTCTTATCAAAGAATAAAGCAGCCAAATACAGGACAAGTCTGAGCTTTAACTATTAAAATATATATTTTTTAAAGTCTATTATCGAGGTTTCAGGTAACCAGAGATGGAACTTTTTGTACACCATAAACCACTGAAATTGGTTGATAAATGTAAACGTTATTTTCGTTTTTATCCCAAAAAAAAAAAAAAAAACACAGCTCGCTTGCATTTGTTTACTTTTTTTTTGTATTTGCCCTCAGCAATATGGCGGACGCGTTGACATATCGCAGCAACTTTCAGAAGCGGCCAATGGGGCGTCTATGTATTTTATTTTGTCTATGGTCTGGACGGACTCCATCGCAGTTCCATTGGCCAAGAACCACACAAGATGACGTTTAACTGACATGTAATGCAACCAATCACTTTCCAATCCGCGTTATGTTTAGCGGCCTGAAAATATATAGTCGATGTCCCTACAATAACAGACCGGCATGCATCTAATAAATTATTCATTCTAGAATGTTGTGCAAGTTCACTGCAACACTTCATGCAAACTTCACATAATTTTGAAAATCCAGTTTTTAGTTGATCCTAGAAAGCGCTCATTGTCACAGTTGTACACACACAATGGCTTTCTTCTTCCACGAGGAGGTTAGGCGTCACATTTGTTTCCAGGTGGACCATTAAAGAACGCAGCACACACATCTCCCGGAAATCCTGTAGAATTCAACCAACCAGATGACGACTTTGAAAATCCTGAAGTGTCTCCAGTTAAGTGGGCCATTCAAAAGATGTTCAGCCAACAGTCCGTGAGCGTGACGTTTGAGGCTGAGACAGAAAACAACAGGAATAATACACAAAAAAAGGCAAATCAAGCGTTCAAAGTCTTTTCAGACTTTATGAATTGCAATCACAAATAATCCATCCGAGTTGAGCATTTAATGCCTTTTATTTATATGACTTTAGAAATTCCAGAAAGTTACACAGACCTAACTGAAACATCTGCTTCCAAACAGAACATTAAAGCAGAACTAAACAAATATACAGAGGATGCATCATTAAAATCACTTCAACGTTAGAAAACTGCCGTAGGCTACATCTGTCGAACATTAATGGAAAAGCGCCTTGAGATACAGCTCTATTGTAAAAACACACGCACACACAATAGTCTTCTGTGCAAATAAAATGTGTATGGGATTAAATCAGAGAGGGTAAACATTGCTAACGTAATTCATTACATTCAGTCTCTGTCCTTCTGCTAATGAATAAATTAACATTTAATTCTCTGCCTGCAGCTAAATCAGCCGTCTTCGTTTCTTCTCAATCATTGATAATCACCTCTCATTTCTTATGCCGTTTTATTCATTCTTCTCCTCTCCTTACATGACCATGATTTAAAAAAAAAAAAAAATCAGGATCAACAAAGATCAAGTCCGAGTCCAACCTAAACTTGACATCCTACCCCAAAAAAGGGGGTTTTGCTGAGCTGAAGACTTTAAAGATGTTTTTAAGATGACCACAATGGCTTTTCAGACTTCAAAAAGTGAGTACGTTCATAAACTATTAAATGATCACTGCATCAGAAAGCCATACAGGTTTGAAATTACATGATGAGTAAATGACATAATTCTCTTTTTTACTTGAACCTTAAATCTACACATTGCTGGTTCAGTATGATAGAAAAAGCTCATAATCACATCTAGATCAGTTTAAAAGTTATTTACAACATTCAAACTAAAGTTAAGATCTGGACAAACTCCATCAGGACACCTGGTTTGTAAAATAGGGATTGTCCTAATTTCATCTCATCTCTTTACAGAGTGCAGTTTTCAATAGGACAGTCACTGTGCCTCCGATTGGTGTTTCTTTCCCGCTCTGGTCTCGTTTCTCTCGTGGAGCTGATGATGATCCCCTTCATGAAACCGATGGGCCATTGGCTGTGTCCTCTGCACTGCTTCTTCCCGATGGTCTTCAGGACCTGCTTTCTGCTCTGATGACGTCTTCTCTTCTTCTTTCTGCTGCTGGTCGCTGGAGAGCTGCTCACTAGTATGAATCTTCTGTTGCACCTGCAGATACGCCTGAACTCTGTGCCGCTGGGCTAGGCTTTCGCTGAAGTCAATGACTCGACACTCGTACGTTCCCTCATCTGATGGTTTGACGCTAGATAGACGGAGCTTATGCGAAATGTTGCTGCCGACCACTTTTACCACCTTAAAACAAATATAAAATATGATCATTCAACATTCATATTCCGCTAACTGAGACTACCACAAAGCAAGTCCTTTTAAGCTAATTAAGTTTGGGAATTAAAGGGGCTATAAGTAGAATTCAGAAACCAGTTTTTAGTGACACTGGTGGCCGTTAATTGAGCTGCCAGGAACTTAAAGGGTTAGTTCAGCAAGGTTATAAATACTTCCAATGCCCAGAAGTGTACTAAAAACATATTTAAAACACTTCATGTGAGTACAGTGGTTCAAACTCAATATTATAAAGCGACGAGAACACTGTTTGTGCAGCAAAAAAAACAAAACAAAACAACGACTTTTCAACAATATCTAGTGAACAAAGCCTTGCTTACTGAAATCACGTGACTTTGGCGCTCCGAAGGTACAGAGCCCATAAAGGGACGTCGTGGTGGAAAAAAAAAAATGGGATGGGAGGAATTTTTTTTAAAGAAATCTTTTGCGTTCCCATGCAAAACTTTGCGTTCCCTCGCAAAGATGTTATCGTTCCCTTGCAAAACCTGTTGTGAGCTCGGACAAAACCTTCCTGTTTAATGTCCCTCTGGCTGGCAGTAGTGTTTATTAAGTCAGCTCGAGCATTAATACACACAAATGATGCACGACACATTTAGAGTTTGAACTTGTTTGACTCAAATATAAAGAAATGCGGTCAGTGCTTCAGGAGTTCAGTAAAGCTGGCAATATATTCACATACTCGAGCTTCCCGGATCAATAACTCGTGAATTAAACGTTGTTAAAACACAAATGCAGATATTTCCAATCGAAGTAACATAGACAACGAGCTACAACAACCCAATTTTCCTCAAATGTGCTTTACAATATATAAATTTGTCTCTACAAGCCGGCGCGAGACAAGGGACAGTCTGAAAAGTGCAAAAACCAAAACCCTTTTTCTCATTAAAATTATGAAAAAAAAACGCTCAATAACTTCACTGTAACACGTCACTGCTTTCCTGCTGGTTGTACTAGAACATTTAGTTTGATAAAAAAAAAAAAAAAAGCATATATAAATTTTATAATTATTATGAAACAAAATCAATAACTTCACTGTTAATGGTAAAACATCTAATAACTTGTAGTGCCATCAAATTCAGTAAGCAATTATCATGCTGGTCCATGCTGGTTGTAAGTATGTATACTGCATAACATAATTTGTGTAAAGAAGGCCTTTTGTGCTACTTAATTGTTGTCGTGTAACCATCAGTTGAGCAGTGATGTTTTAACTGAGTTTTGTTACACTACATTGAAGTTATTAATGACTATTTTTGTAGAAATGCTTTTCTGATTTTGCACTTTTTAGACGCTCCCTTCGGACTTGTCTCACCGCCGCCTGCTAATAGAGACCAATTTATATATTATAAAGCTTGTTTGAGGAAAATTCAAACTCTAAATGTGTCGCGCATCATTTGTGTGTATTAATGCTCGAGCTGACTTAATAAACACGACTGCCAGCCAGAGGGACATTAAACAGGAAGGTTTTGTCCGAGCTCACAACAGGTTTTGCACGGGAACGATAACATCTTTGCGTGCGAACGCAAACATCTTTGCGTGGGAACGCAAAGTTTTGCATAGGAATGCAAACATCTTTGCGAGGGAACGCAAAGTTTTGCGTGAGAACGCAAAAGATTTCTTTTAAAAAATTCCTCCCATCCCATTTTTTTTCCACCACCACGTCCCTTTCGGTACCTCCGTACCGAACCACTGATTTGAAACAAAAAATTCGTAAAGTTTCGAAGCAGTGTTTTTGAAATCAGCCATCACTAGATATTGTTGAAAAGTCGTTATTTTAGTTTTTGGTGCACAAAAAGTATTCTCTTCGCTTTATAATAAGGTTGAATCAGGAATGGATTCCTCACTGAACCATCGGATTTTATCAAAAATATCTTTATTTGTCTTACAAGTGTAGAGCGACAGGAGGGTGATTCAAGGTCTCAATATACCCAATGCAAAGGTTTTTTTATTCTTTGCTTATTGCAGCCATATGTTGCCGTCCACGCTGCTCAGAGCGACGTTTAGATGAATATGTAAATCTGTGCTGTCCTTTCCTCTCAATAACAAAATGAACACACAACAAAAATGCCAGTCTTGACAAAGCAGCAGTTAACAAGTCATCTGATCATAGCGATGTGGATGTGTTTGCAGCAGCCCTGGGATTCACCAGCATCGTGTCGACAGGTAAGATAGGCTAATTAAAATTACACTGTAATGATAGTTTGATTATAAATTATAAACTATAGATGTGACTGTGAGAGACTATGGTTTGAATTCATTTTCTTTGCATGATGCATTGACATAACACTACAGAATGGATCTTTCAGCATTATCCTGAACATTGTATAAGCATTTACTTCATGTGTCATTGAACGGAAGAGAGGATCTCTAGAGTGCGCGAAAACTGCTTTTGATTTTCCTGGCAAAAAGACGCCCCAATTCCTTAACCTAAAAATCAGTCTATAGCAGGGGTGTCCAAACTCAGTCCTGGAGGGCCACTGTCCTGCAGAGTTTAGCTCCAACTTCTCACAACACACCTGCCAGGAAGTTTCCTGTATGCCTAAAAACCTTGATTAGCTGGTTCAGGTGTGTTTAATTAGGGTTGGAGCTAAACTTTCCAGGATTGTGGCCCTCCAGGAGTGGGATTGGACACACCTGGTCTATAGGCTTCCTTTCCATGATAGACAACCTAGGAAGACGGGGAAGGTCTTGTTTTTAAGTTTTGTTACAAGCTGTTCACAACATTAGCAATAAAAAAAGTGATTAATACATGAAAAAAATGTATGCTCATATATAATTAATATTAAATAATATTAATCCACCTATTGAAGAAATATGTTTGGAGTACCAGAGAGACATTTTCCTTAAAATTAAGGTAAAAATTAATGAACATAAATTAATATACAGGTAGGTTAAAGCACCTCATGGCCTGTATGTTGCAGAAATTACTGTGCAGAATTACTAAAAAATGAATTTAAAAAATAGGCAAGAGGAACTATTTCAACAAGAAAAGGAAAATGTCTTAGTTTGATCAGAACGTGCTGATGTGAAGGTGTTGCTTAAAGAAGATCTATATATCTATCTGTGTGTGTATGTGTGTGTGTGTACTGTACATAGCATCTCAAACAATTTCAGAATAAAGCAACATGTAATAAATCCGAATGTAATGCACATGTATACCTGATCATTGAGCCCTTATATTTAAATTTCTAAATGCAAAACTCACGCTTATTTTATTCGCCCCCATTGGCGTGTTTTCCTGTGGAATCACCTGTAAACACATCAACATTTAAAACAAAGTGCTGAACTTTAATATATTCTAGCATTCCTAATGTGAATTTTTATTAGAACTATCCTTTTAAAGCTGGTTCCTTATGACAGCAAAAACACAAAATCACAGTGATGCCAGTTAACAAGTTATTTACAATGGTCAAACTAAAGCTAATTATCTGGACAAATTGTGTCCAACTGTCAGGACACGGACAACACCTGGCTCGTAATATCGACACATGATTTGGAAGAAAAAAAAACATAGCATGAACTAATAATCAGTTAAAGTTTTCCATTGCTTTTTTTAGAAATATTATTATACTTTAAAATAGATCAAGCGGTTTGTTAAAAAGAATAAGTCATCATCTTAAAGGGATGAAAACAACAAAATAAGGTAACGTAAAAACATTTGGACATATCAAAAGTAAGTTTGCGGCTTTCCTGATTGGTTTTCCATGCAGGTTGCTCCGCCCAGTCTCTGCTGTGTCTGGTGTACCACCACTGGATCTCCAAGGAGACGGAGGAGGAAGTAGCTCCTCTGAAGGAGCACGACATCTCCACATCGTCACCAGCTTGAGAGACCTTGTCATGAGGAACCTCAGTGAAAAGAGCTGAAGGGAAAGAGATAAAAACTATAATAGTCGTTCTGCTCTCTAGATATTATCATATTGGTTATGCGAATCTCTTCACACAGACACTTTCAGTTGTGTGTATGGGTGCGATTAAAAGTCTGGCAGTCAAGAAACAAAGTCTAAGATTGGTTAACTGAATCTTGTCTTTCTCTTAAATGTAAGTAAAACTGAGAAAGTACTTTTCTATTAAAAGAACTGATGAGCATCAACCAGATGAGGAGAAGCAAAAAATATTGTTGAGCGTTTTAAATATTTGGGTATGATTGTAGATTTAAATTTTAAGAAGCATATAAAAAAAGGGTTCTAGAGGTGTTAGAGCAAGATTAATGATTTTTAGGAATATTAGGCATCAGTTACCTCTGGCTGCTGCTAAATTATTTACCCACACAACGATTCTTCCTCATTTATCTTACTGTACTACAAGCTGGTCTCAATACACTCTGTATAAACAAGCTGTGAAAATTTTAGACAAAAAAAGGAGTTATCATCATTGCATTGTTATCAAAAATTGACGTTTGAGAGTTTTTTTCTTTTTTGCAGATATGTGTTTGATGTGTAAATTAATTCACTATCTGGTACCACCACCTCTTAAACAATGTGTGATTTTCCATAAGGACAATTCTAGAAAAACCAGGGCATCTGCTAGAGAATTTAAGAAATTTTTTTTCAGTTAGAGCAGCAGAAAGATGGAATTTAGTGCTCGTTCATATTAGAGAATGTACCTCCCTTAGTTCTTTTAAAATGGCACTTAAAATATGGCTTAAGCAAAATCATCTTTATTTTATTTCTATAGCACAATTTAATAGAACCATTGTTGCCCAATGTGCAGTACAAAAATGGAAAGATTTTGCAATAGAAATAGCAGCAGAGAACAACACAAAGACATAACTTAACACCCAGAGAGATTAAAAGCCTGAGTTAATAGGTTTTTAACAATGATTTAAAACTAGAGATAGTCAGAGTTGATCTAAAATCATGTGACCATTGATGTTTTTTTATTATTATTATTTGATTTGATACTGTACTCTGTGTATTGTGACTGATCTTCTGGATTGTAATGGAGTGTTGTAATTTTATGTAAAAATATCCTTCCCAGGGACAACACATTCAAATTAGCCGTTTAGCTAACTCTGGCACAAAATTAGTTTGAGCATGATCACTGTTAAATAAATTAAATAAAGAGAGAAAGAAAGAAACTAATTGAAAACTGGAGATAATTAAGCAGATACATTTGAGGACAAACAATATAATGAATTCATTAGTATAAAACACACAGTCTGATGGCCTAAAGGGACTCGCCATTCTCCATGTCTTCATTTCAATTCTGCTAATTATTTCTCACTGGACTATTGTGCAAGTAAAGACTTTAAGTCCTTATTAATTGATAATCTTCCCCTGTCATCATACTTTGTCTGAAAAGGCAATGAAAGTTGGAAACTGCAGTGACTTGTATGTATAAGTACATTTTTGGAAAGAAACAATTACAGTGGGGAGAACAAGTATTTGATGCACTGCCGATTTTGCAGGTTTGCTCACTTACAAAGCATGTTGAAGTGTATAATTTTCATCATAGGTACAAAAATCCAGAAAATCACATTGTATGATTTTTAAGTAATTAATTTGCATTTTATTGCATGACAGAAGTATTTGATACATCAGAAAAGCAGAACTTATTTGGTACAGAAACCTTTGTTTGCAATTACATAGATCATGCGTTTCCTGTAGTTCTTGACCAGGTTTGCACACACTGCAGCAGGGATTTTGGCCCACAGCTCCATACAGACCTTCTCCAGATCCTTCAGGTTTCGGGGCTGTCGCTGTGCAATACGGACCTCCATCCTCCCCTCAATACGGTGCAGTCGTCCTGTCCCCTTTGCAGAAAAGCATCCCCAAAGAATGATGTTTCCACCTCCATACTTCACGGTTGGGATGGTGTTCTCGGGGTTGTACTCATCCTTCTTCTTCCTGCAAATACGGCGAGTGGAGTTTAGACCAAAAAGCTCTATTTTTGTCTCATTAGACCACATGACCTTCTCCCATTCCTCCTCTGGACCATCCAGATGGTCACTGGCAAACTTACTGACCTGGACATGCGCTGGCTTGAGCAGGGGGACCTTGCGTGCGCTGCAGGATTTTAATCCATGACGGTGTAGTGTGTTACTAATGGTTTTCTTTGAGACTGTGGTCCCAGCTCTCTTTAGGTCATTGACCAGGTCCTGCCGTGTAGTTCTGGGCTGATCCCTCACCTTCCTTGTGATCATTGATGCCCCACAAGGTGAGATCTTGCATGGTGCCCCAGACCGAAGGAGATTGACCATCATCTTGAACAACTTCAATTTTCTAATAATTGCGCCAACAATTGTTGCCTTCTCACTAAGCTGCTTAACTTTTGTCCTGTAGCCCATCCCAGCCTTGTCTACAAGGTCTACAATTTTATCCCTGATGTCCTTACACAGCTCTCTGATCTTGACCATTGTGGAGAGGTTGGAGTCTGTTTGGTTGAGTGTGTGGACAGGTGTCTTTTATACAGGTAACGAGTTCAAACAGCTGCAGTTAATACAGGTGATGAGTGGAGAACAGGTGGGCTTCTTAAAAACTAACAGGTTTGTGAGAGCTGGAATTCTTACTGGTTAGTATAGGTGATCAAATTCCTTATGTCATGCAATAAAATACAAATTAATCACTTAAAAATCATACAATGTGATTTTCTGGATTTTTGTTGTAGATTCCTTCATTCACAGTTGAAGAGTAGCCTATCTATGGTAACAATTACAGAATTTCTACATGCTTTGTAAGTGGGTATTATTACTGTATGTTATTAATGTAAACCCCTAACAGTATGCATTTATTTCAAGGCATTTTTCACATATTCATTTCTTGTGTTTGCCAGGAATAAAATTGATGTTCTGGTAATTTAGCCAAGTGATATGAAACTATTGAACTCAAGCCTCAAAATACCACACTGCTAGAATTTTGAAACACAAACGTGATACTCTTCAGAGGAAAATCACAACAGGTGAACAAAAACGTAGTGCTTAATCTTTGCAAATGCAACAGCTGCTCTCATGCACTGTCCTTTCTGGCTCCTTCTCACCATCCTTTCTCATTAATATCCCCCTAAAATATGTCAATCTGACATCTGCACTGCTTATGGAATAAGACTGCTTTGTCAGACAGGGCGTATCCCATAGTGCATTGTGCTTTTGACAGCTCCATGACGGATCTTTCCAGAATGACCTCCAAAGACTTAAATCATAGGAGTACTGTCAAAAAAAATAAAATCAACCTTCACCAGCTCATTGCCAAACACAAAGTGATTATTTACAGGATGCTACTGAAACAGCAAACTCAAAAAATTCATTCCAATTCCAATCTCACGACCAATTCGAACGTATTTTACGAGGTGGTTCATTTGTACGACTTCACTCAAATTAATTCATTCAATTTGTCTAAACCCCAGTGATGGGTAGGTTTAGGGACGGGCTCGTAAAATACATACGATTTAGTAAAAAACATACAAATTAGTACAAGTGAGGCCGTACGAATTCGTACGAATTAGCCACCTCATAAAATATGTACGAATTGTCGAGATATCGGGTTTTTTCATTCAAGTTGTTCATTCTGTTTCAAGGGTTTTCAAACTGAGGTCCAGGGGCCATAAGGGAGTGACAGGAGGTCGGTCGAAAAGTCTAGAGAATAAAATATATATATACACACACATACATATATATACATATATATAAAAAATAGAATATATAGAAGATTAAAATAAATAAATTAAATTTTAATATAAAAGTTCAAATTAAATCAAATAAACACGATACATTTAACAGTACTATTATGAGTAGAAAAAATATAATAATCTAACTTAATAGAAACTAATTTTAGATTTATAATATCATTTTTCAGTGTATAAATTTGGTGTTTATAAAAGATTTTCATTTTTAGGATGGGGTCCCATCCTAAGAGTCTGTGGCACCTAAAAAATTGAAAACCCCTGGTCAAGGCAATGAAAAATGAGACACTGTCAACTAATGTGTTTAATTATATTTTACAGTGTCTCCTACTAACTGAAATGATACAGCATCTAGAATTGAAAATAATAATTTCATTCTTTAAAGTATTATTTTGCTGCACATTATTCACATTAAAAATATACATAAATCCATAACTTAAATATTCTATATTTATTCTAGTGAAACAAACTAATCCAAATTTGGTATGTTTGTCTGATTACATAGTACAGAAATGGTTTCCAACAAGACAATATACTGCTTGAGCTAGAATGGCCACAAAAACCATACAAATTTAATTATAGAATATAGGATATAACTTACAAATTCAATTTATTTGTATAATATGTCCTGCTCCAAACAAAAGTAAAATTAGGCATGTAAAACCTCTACCACTTGGTGGCACTAATAATCTTACTGTGGAAAGCATTTGATCGGATCAACAGAAAATACTCATGTTTTGCAAAGGATGCATATACATGAGATATTCAATTGCATACTGCTAGAGTGCATATGTAAGTTGATATGTTTGTTTATAAATTGCAATTGGCAAACTTCCCTCACAGAAAGCATCTTTACATAATTTTAAAAAAACATATACATTTAGCATTCATTTCCTGTGAGACATTTTAAATGTATTTATTTAGCAGAAGCTTTTACCCAAAGGAACTTACAAATGAGGAGCCACTGAGCCACTTAGACTCCCAGAGTGAATGTCTTCTAACCCCAGGGACGGACACTATGAAACACATCTCATCCCCCTGACACACTGTATATTTGTGCTGCATATCAGAAACATTTGTGCATCCAATATCTATATCTATAATGTCCTGTCCTGTATCAGTTTGCGTACTGCACTGTAAATACACTGCATACAATATATTTGCAAATAGTACTGTATTTTATTAAACTGCCTGTTTCGAGTCCAAATTCTGAATGGATGAGCAATTAAGAAAATTAAATTACTCACCCTCAAGCCATCCTAGGTGTATTTGAATATCTTCTTTCAGACGAACACAATCGGAATTATGTATTTTAAAATATCCTTAGTCGTCCAAGGTTTATAATGGTTGTGAATGGCGAGCCGCATTTTGAAGCCAAAAATAATGCATCCATCCTAAGCGAAACGATGCATTTTTGTAAGAAAAAAATATAAATTCAAATAACTAGCTTCCGGTGGACAACTGTACGCAGAATGCATAAGTCGATTTGACCTGACGCACAACGAAATGACGAATGCGGAGGCGCAGAGGATGGAGCAAAACGAATCACCGCTGACGGATTACAAGACTAAAACGAACACTTTTAAAGAGAAATATCGCTTAAATTAGTTGCACATCCCTATTTTGTTTGAACCGCGAGAGGCGTCTAAGCTTACAATACCCCAACATCCTGCATCATACTTCACTTTGCTTCAGAAGGTCTTCATTAACCTCCTGGAGTCGTATGGATTACTTTTTTTTTTTTTGGATGGATGCTTGATTTTGGCTTCAATCATTATAAACCTAGAGGACAAAGGACATTTTTAAATATATGTCTGATTGTGTTCGTCTGAAATTAGAAGATAGTCATATACCAAGGATGGCCTGAGGGTGAGTAAATCATGGGATTTTCGGATGAACTATTCCTTTAAGTTAATTGACACCACTGCCTGCAGACTAATGAACCACATTTGGTGGAAAACACTATCAATTGATAGTTTTTTCATATAATATTTTTAATTTGGCTATGAATTTTTATTCATAGCCAAATTAAAAATATTATATGAACAAACTATACTATTAATAACTAAAATTATTAAACAATATTTTCATTAAAAGTCAATTAAATTACTCACACCTATGGAAACCTCACAGCTGAGTAGTTTTAATCTGTATACGTTTCACACTGAAACTTTATACAAGCATGCAAATAGCACGACACAAAGTCAAGTCACCTTTATTTATAGCGCTTTAAACAACACGTATGGTTTCAAAGCAGCTTTTTAGTAATAACAAGAAAATTAATGATGCAAACACACACGCACACCATGTGCACATCTTTTCCCTTTGAATCTTCGTAATTACTCCCTAATTTCTGCTCTTTGTTTCTGTAATGAGAATGTACAGCGTGACCATCTGTGTTCTTTGTTTGGAGAGAAAAAGCCTGTGCATCCAACAGTTTCTCTGGTCATTAACATGCACGGTCTCTCTACTCTATTCTATGACCAGTACTAACACAGACTCATATTTAACATAGCTTGATTGCCAAAGCTGTATGCTCATCACACCCAGAAGTTAGAAGTCATCACTCTTTTTAGGACTGGTTATAAGCACTGTACATCTTGACACGATCTGAACTTTTTCTTCTCGGCTCTATTGTAGCTCGAGTCGTTTTCTAGCTTTCTAATAAACCTGGCATTGTATACTACGAATATTGTTGGCTCTGTGACAAATAGCTTATGTTCTTCTAGGAAGTTTTTTGGGATAAAAGCATCTTCTAAATGCACTTGATTTGCGAAATTTGCAAAACACAAGTTCTTCTGAATTTAGAAAAAAAAAATTGAGTCTCTCAATCTTTTTAGAATATTTACATGAGCAAGAAGAAAAACGGCATGCTTATAAATGAGATATTGCTTTTATACAACCATTCAATAAACAAGAAGTTAATAGTAACTTAAATCATTAAACAGTTTTGACAGTTTTGCTCCACTAACAAAAATAGTTCCTGTTGAGTAAATGATTCAATGACTCGTTCATAAACAGTCACTTGTTTCCTTCCTGAATGAATCACTGTTTTTGAACAAATCAGTTTAATGAATGATTCAATTAACTCACTCGTTTGTCGCCACCTACTGGGGCGCTCTGTAAAAATCACTGTAAAATCCAGAACAAACACAGACAAGAAGAATAACAGGCGTTTGACGGCACTCTTGAAATGCTGCTCTAAGAAGCATATTATAACGTATATAAAGTGAGGTCATGTATCAACAATGTAGTGTATAATGTTGCATACCACTTTAAACACAAATGATGAATTCCATTGTCCGTTGACGTGATTATTGTCCGTTTTAAGCAACTCCACTGTTGCTTTCATTTGCTGTTCTATTGGTGCCACTGCACTTGTGGATTGTAGAATGTTTTCTTTTCATTCTTCGCATTTCCCTTTCTATTTTTAAGAGGTTTCCACCAGAGAAGCATTAATGCAGCATGACGCTTTGCATGCTATAGTAGATGGTGCTGCCATCTTTTTTGATTGCTTTAGAAATCATCCTTTATACTTCCCCAAACTCATTTCTCAGGAACACTGCTTTGGATCTGGAATGTTCCTTGTTATTCATGATGACGTGTTTCCATGGAAATGTAATAATATACTTAAAGGTATATAATTGCATGTTGGTGCAATCAAATCAAGTTAATTGTGTGTTCAATGGTTGTAGTATTTGATTAATTCAGTGGAATTAGTTACCTTTTAACTCTAATATTACTACATTGTTCTGAGTTAAATGTATAACTGCTCACTAACCCAAAGGTTGAATGCTTTTTATTAGCGAATGCGTTATTTCTTACAGTGTTTGATATATTAAGGGATAGGGTACAAGAGGTCTTGCAATATTGTGAGGACACTTAAAGACTGCAGTTGAGTGCCTGTTTACACAGTAGCTGGAAGTATAATGTGTATTTTAGGATGAATAATGGAATACTGTATTGATCGATCACCATTACTGTGGCCCACTAGTGGATTAAAACTATTCATTTGGGCTGTGTCTGTGTAATAGATAGCATTTGCATGAATGCACCAACTAAGCTTCAAAAACTGACTACCAAGGATTCATTGTTGCTTTCCTACCTCTGAATCTTATGACATTTTTCAGCTTTAAAAACCTAATTTTAGCTATCCTGGCTTTTATTGCACCAGTAAATGACATGAAATGTTAAAATAGATCTCTCTACTTACAAAGAGTACAAAGCCTACTGCATTACCTGGCAATTCTCAAAAGGTTTAACACTGTATGACAAGAAGCGTGTGTGTGAGTGTAAGAAGGCAAAGAAAAGGAAATAAATAATGAGGAATAAGGAAGTTGTTGGCATCAGCATGATATTTGTTCCCTCACCTCAGAAAGAGGTTCATTGGTTTAATCTCAGCAGGAGGAAGACCTCCATAAGAGATAAAGAAAGACAGCATTGGTCACACACACCCCTGCCGAACAAAACCCACGGGAGTCATTATTAAACCAGCTCATGCTGACCTGAGAAATGGAGAGAAATCACAGCGAACGATAATATGGCAAATTCTGTGCAGCAAATATTCCCATGTTTCAATATGCCGGCTTTAAAATGGAAATCCTAACAGTCTTCTAGATTCCAATTAAGAACATTGAATTTTAAATTGTTTTGTTACCTTGTTTGGAGTAGAATTTTACATTTGAGTGCTGGACTAACTTCTGCATTGAAAATTTATTCAGAAATATTTCAGCTGTCTTCCTCTAACATTAATTAAAATGGTGGAATCAAAACATGTTCGAATTGTTAGACAATTTATGATTTTCAATTTCCGCATTATCACATTTCAGAAGGCTAACATGATGGAAAATACATTTACTGTAGCAAAAGCCAAGTCTCATTTTTGAAGGAAAACAGCAGGATTTGATGAACTGTGATGTATTGTGGTGTTAGTCTGCTACTGTATCTATACTTCATTAGTATATGACAGAATATGAGAGTGAATATTCACAAAACTCTTCAGATCGTTCCCTAAGCTTGTGCACCTCACTAAAAACACAACAGCGAACAGATATCAGGACTAACTTTAACTT
Source organism: Opsariichthys bidens (assembly GCA_037194245.1). Classification (NCBI taxonomy): domain Eukaryota; kingdom Metazoa; phylum Chordata; class Actinopteri; order Cypriniformes; family Xenocyprididae; genus Opsariichthys; species Opsariichthys bidens. The sequence goes on along the minus strand of CM074305.1, from coordinate 9,888,223 downwards.
TTAATTGACTCCCAGTGGAGAGGCTGGTGCTTCACAAAGCTCACGTTTGTATTGATCAAAAATCCACCAATCACAGAGCATTAATCACACAACGCAGAAGAAAAAAAAAGCAGTTACCCAAACCTGAGAATGACTGTAAAAATGGCTATGAAACAATTCCCCATGGAAAGGCATTCAAGGAAACAAATAAATTCATGGTCAAGGCTAATATTTTCTCCCAAATCCATGAGGACGCCTTCACAGTCCTGAAATCAAATCCGTCGGTTCAAAGCTGTACTGTAGTCAATATCCAACATTAATGGAATTTTAAATCAATAACACTCTAATATCACTGCGATATATAGAGGTGTGACAATATATGTATGTTTTTATTTTGTTTAAAACGCTTCATGACCTATGTGTGTTAATGTCATTTATCATAAAAACACTTAACTTTGAAAAACAACTCATGCTAATGGTTTCAAGCACTATTATTCGTGTTGAGTTATACACTTCATAAAAACAGAAGCTCAAAACTTATTGAGTTGCCAACCCAGACAGAATACGGTTGCGTTCCGAATCACTTTACGCATTTATGATGCCTCAGAGCTATGCTTTCTAGGTAGGCAGCTCGTTTGAGACACATCCATTCATTCAATACTGTTTCATTAGTACGCCTACCGTTTCCAGATACGTGATTGTCCACTGCCAAATTCGCGCTGATTTGGGCATAAAGTCCCACCGAGTGTAAAATCCACAACATATCTCCAAACGAGCCCATTTCTGCTCTATGTACTCATCAGATTTTGCCAGTAAAACGGCACCTGAGCGCTCGAGTCAGTTGGTGTATGTGTTCCGTCACGCTCTGGAGCGCACTAATTGCCCGAGCGACTGTGGCGGAAGAACACACGGGGGAGGGGCGCGAGTATGTGAGGAGGTCAGGTTGTATTATCAATTAGGCGGAGGGATATAAACTGCTGATCGCACAATAGAGACCGCCGGTGCATTGAAAGTCACTTTTTGTGTTTGCAAACTAAACGTTTCCACAATTATTGGCCAACTTTAAAAAGACTTTTCATGTAATAGTGGTACATGTTGTACAGATGATCAGTTCAGACTAGTGGCCTTCAATTAATCTCATTTTAACACAAAACAACCTCAAACTCAACTTTCTTTAATCTTTTCAGTGAGACCATGTGGTTGATGCAATAGATGGAGCATCTATATTGACAGTAAATTTGTTAAAATTAATGGAATTACTATTTTTTCTATAGGTGTGTCACATATACACAGTATTTAGTATCGTACAATTAAGATACATAGCGATTCAATTTACACCATCATAATGATGAAATGTAGCAAATACAAATAAATAATGCTCAACTGAGACATTCACACTGTTTAAAATAAATAACCATATTACAAGCATTGGTATCCTTTGTAAGGTAATGTTATTAGTCCTGTATCTCTCTTCTCTCCTCATCATCTCACTGTGGGCGGGGCTAACATTGCAGTGATGAAGTAGGTGTTGATTTCTTCTGCGGTGGTGGTGTTTCGCCTTTGGGCCTGGTGTCAATAGAAGCTTTAATGGCACTAACAGGGAGGTTACAGGATATTAGTACGATGGCCTCTGACATGTACAGTTGTGTTCAAAATTATTCAACCCCCCAATGCTGTAAATGGTTTTAGAGAATTTAGAGTACATTTGTAATTGAATTCAGAATGAAATCCTACAAGGACTTCTTAAAGAAGCATATGCAACTAAAATGACATCAATTGGTTTTGTAATACAGTAGTAAATGTTTCTTTTGTGAATTCTTCATTGACACAATTATTCAACCCCTTAAAGACTACCACTCTGAAGAACAGAGGTCCATTGAAGTGTTTTCAATCAGGTATTGAAAGCACCTGTGGATGTCAGGGAGCAGCAATAAAGCCTAATAAGCAGCAATTAGGCAGCTTTAAAATGACTGTGATACTCAGCTCCTTCTAGACATTTACTGGTGTGGTTACAAACATGGTGAAGTCAAGAGAATGGTCCAGGAAGACAAGAGAAGAGGTGATTACTCTTCACAGGAAGGGCAATGGCTATAAGAAGATTGCAAAGATGTTAAACATACCAAGAGACACCATAGGAAGCATCATTCGCAAATTCAAGGCAAAGGGCACTGTTGAAACGCTACCTGGTCGTGGCAGAAAGAAGATGCTGACTTCGACTGCTGTGCGCTACCTGAAGCGTAGAGTGGAGAAAAGTCCCCGTGTGACTGCTGAGGAACTGAGAAAAGATTTGTCAGATGTAGGTACTGAAGTTTCTGCTCAGACAATACGGCGCACCCTGCGTAATGAAGGCCTCCATGCCAGAACTCCCAGGCGCACCCTCTTGCTGTCTTCAAAGAATAAGAAGAGTCGACTGCAGTATGCCAAAAGTCATGTGGACAAACCACAGAAGTTTTGGGATAGTGTTCTGTGGACTGATGAAACAAAATTAGAACTGTTTGGGCCCATGGATCAACGCTATGTTTGGAGGAGGAAGAACAAGGCCTATGAAGAAAAGAACACCTTGCCTACTGTGAAGCATGGCGGGGGGTCAATCATGCTTTGGGGCTGTTTTGCTTCTGCAGGTACTGGGAAGCTTCAGCGTGTGCAAGGTACCATGAATTCTCTTCAGTACCAGGAGATATTGGAGGACAATGTGATGCAGTCCGTCACAAACCTGAGGCTTGGGAGACGTTGGACCTTTCAACAGGACAATGATCCCAAGCATACCTCCAAGTCCACTAGAGCATTGTTGCAGATTAAAGGCTGGAACATTTTGAAATGGCCATCGCAGTCACCAGACTTAAATCCGATTGAGAACCTCTGGTGGGACTTAAAGAAAGCAGTTGCAGTGCGCAAGCCTAAGAATGTGACTGAACTGGAGGCTTTTGCCCATGATGAATGGGCGAAGATACCCGTAGCTCGCTGCAAGACACTTGTGTCAAGCTATGCTTCACGTTTAAAAGCTGTTATAACTGTAAAAGGATGTTGTACTAAGTATTAAGATTGAATGTCACTTGGGGGTTGAATAAAACTGATAATGATGTGAGCAGAGAAAAGACGTTTGTGGTTATTTCATTATAAATGTTATGTTATATTTGTCTGACCTACACGTGCCTCTTTGATTTAATTGTAAGCAGGATGACTGAATGATCAAAATCAATGTCAAACCGGCCAAAACAATCAATTTCAGTGGGGGTTGAATAATTTTGAACACAACTGTATAAAGCTCAAGGAAAAGTTGATTTCTCAATTCATGACCCCTTTAAGTTAAAAACACTGTAAAGGGATCATCTACAGTACTTTTTTTTTTTTTAGCAGCGTGTGCATTGATTTCTTTTCTTTGAGCTAGACTGCAGTGTGTTATAATCTTACAAACTGTCCAACCATATCTAGCAGGTTCATGAATATTAAAGATGGCCGTGAGGATGCAGGAAATGGAATAACTTGTTCAAAAATAGTTGAATGGGCCTCAAATCTGTCTGGTTCTCAAACCCACTGAGAGACATCAGGATCCGGTGCTGAGACCAAGGGAGTTTAATCCTGGATTGATCTTGTATAATTTGGCTTTTTCCGACATGCAGAAGATGTTTAACATGTAAATGAAGAGGGTAAGGTCACTACTTGATGGTGTATTGTAACTGCAGATCCCAAACTCTAAATAAAACCCTAGAAATGAAAGGAACAGTCCACAAAAAAAGTGAAAATTAATGTTTTATTTGTTAAACTACATGATTTAAAGGTACAGTATGCAAGTTTCACCATTAGAAGTTGCTTTTTCGAAAAAATAACAAAGGTGTAGCTTGATGTTGCCGCAAATGAGCGTGGAATCATGGGAATTGTCGTCTTCACAGCCGATGGAAAGCAATCTGACGGGACTCAGGCAGAAATCATGTTCATGGATGAGCAAATGTATTAAAGTTACTGTGGTAAGAAGCAGGGCAGGACCGAACACCTGGTACTTTTTAGAGCAACTGGGACCCAAGTTGCTGCTGCTCCTTTCGCTTTTTTGGTTATGCATATTTTATGATTAAAATTACGATTAACGTCCACCTGCTTCGCCCCTGAACTTAAACTTTGCTACATTTATGTTTGATGACTTAAATTCACATTATTTTATTTCATTCCAATGAAACACGAGTGCTGAATTACTACTCATACAGGTCATTTTATCTGACAAAGTAAAATTGTGGGGTAACGCAGTGCTGTTTTACTTGGTCAAAAGCGTGTTGACAGTTGTTATAACATTACTGTGTGTTCGCTCAGTGGCTGCTGTGGGACACTTGTTGCACTTTGCAGTAAGCTAGATCGATTTTATAATATCATTTAAAATCTGGATGAGTTGTGTTAGTAAATAGAATGCTATGAATCTTAAAATATATTGTGTGTGGAAAAATACTGATATACTGATAAGTCTGATATTTTAGCCACTTGACCAAATAGAATTGTCCATGAAAATGAGATTCAACCTCAAGATTCAAATTCAATAAACAAGACTAACTAATGATGACACATTAGTTAGATGACAACACTAGATGTTGAACTAATGATTTGTTTTCTGTAACAGCTACTCCCCTGTCTAATAAAACATATAACATATTAAACCATGGTGTTTTCATGGTTGATACAGAAATCAAGGGTAGTGTGGATATGACTATTGACAGGTGGCGCAATGTGGTTAAAATAGTTCATTTCTCTGGACTTCAACATTGCTGGAAGCATTTGAGATAATGTAAGTACAATATTCAACAAAATATATAACATTTTTCTAATGATATTTGGATTTTAATTAAAAAATCTGACATAGTGTGCCTTTCAGCCTTGAACAGATGCACTCTCAATAGTAATACTAATACATAAAATCATCCACACAGTAGTTGTCTGTCACGTGGTTTTCAGAAGTTTTTATTTGATTTAAAGGTCAGTCGAAATTGCATGCTGTCCCTCTGAGCTTTTCAATCAGCAATGTTTGTTTTTAAAACCAGAGTTTTATTGCAGATACAGTCTGGTGGATTTAAATGTCTCTCTTGCTGTGAAGGACAAGGCCAACACTTAAGCAGCTATTAATCATGAAGGTGTCATTAAATACTGTCAAATGTCTTCATAGTAAGCTGTGGAAAACATCTTACAGCTCAAATACAGAATGTAGGTTTTCTTAAAGCCAGTGGCACATATCCCCAACAAACTGTCCCATACTGGCGTGGTTAAAAAGATCTTAAACTAGATGGAACTGGATAAAATATTTTGACTGTTGCGATTCCAAATCGGTTTAATGACCTGTAACTCTGCCTGAGTGTCGGACAAGTGTTCACTGTTGGCCAGAGGAGAACTGGCCCCCCGACTAAGCCTGGTTTCTCCCGAGGTTTTTTTCTCCATTTGTTGGAGTTTTGGTTCCTTGCTGCTGTTGCCTTTGGCTTGCTTACGTTGGGGACACTTGATATTCAGCAGTGTTTTTGGTATGCCTGCATTGGCGCCGTTGTTTGCGAACTGAGCTGAGCCGGACAATTATGTCACTGTTTTCTCCAGTGCTGATATACATAAATTAACTAGACAAATAACTACTGATCTTTGCAACAGAACGAATCAATAATAGAATAAGCTGAACAATGACACCATTTTCTTTGGGAGCTGCTATGCAGCCAAAAATGATTTGCCAATTATTAATGTAAAGCTGCTTTGCCACAATTTGCATTGGAAAAAGTGCTATATAAATAAAGGTGACTTGACTTGACTTGACTTGACTTGACTTGAAAGCAAATCTTTTGACTAATTTATTGGGTCCTCAATGCTGTTGGCTTTCAAGCTGCAGCATGACCAGCGGGTTGCAGCGTTGACTGTTTTGACATTTTATTTTAGCCTCAGCATTTAATTGATCAATAGGATAATTGATTGGCCTGCTAGACTGGCTCACTGAGTTAATGAGTTAGTGATTAAATGGTAACGAAAAGATCCAGGTGCCCACTGCTGCTTTAACAAAAGCCCTTGCTGATAGTCTTAAGAAAGAAACAACATTGAAACAAAATAAAAATGGTATTTTAAAATTCCTGATTTATTTTTTGCATGTGGTTGAAGTTTGAAGTACAAAATTCATTCAGAACTTTTTAAAAATGCAACAAAGGTAAAAAAAAAAAAGAAAAAGAAAACTTCTATAGAGTGTGCAATCATTTTCATGGAAGGTCACACACTACACTTTTAGCATGTGAAATTACATTTTGTTTTTATTAATATATTCATGCATAAATTCAAAATATTAAAATATATTATCTCCTCCAAATCCATACAACACTGCAAACCAGTGTTATTTTTACTTTTATTATTAACTTTTATTAGCTTTTAAAGTTTTACAGTTTAATTTTTAGTAATTTAGATCTTTTGTTATTTTATTTGTTTTTTTTTAAATACTGCTATTTAGGTTCAATTTATTATTTTTAATCATTTTAGTGCTTCAACTTTCAGTTTATTTCCAATGCAACATTTTTAATTTTACTTTAGCTTAAGTTTTTCAACTAATATTTATATTTTATATCATTTCAACTTTATTTCAATGAACAGATTTTTTTTTTATTAGTTTTAGTAATCTATAATAACCCTGCTGCACACCAAGTGACTTTGAAGTTTGTGTTCTTTGTGTCAAGAAGACAGTCACAGGGTCAATTACAAGCACAAAACTTTGCTTTCTACTTATTGTCTTGAACAATGATCTTAAATGCTCAAACAGATGCAATAATCTCTGGCCGTATTTCAGAGCTGCAGTTGATGGGTTTACATTACACTGTTTCAAGTTGAGTGATGGCAGCTAGAGCTGGTGTGGAGGTTTACTGGCACATGGTTCTCTTCTCTCTGCACGTAAAAGCCATGTGTGTCTTTTCATTAGTGCCAGCTGCACTGTACAACCTAACAGTGGAATTAATTCAATGAAATTAGTTTATTTTACTCAAATATTAATGAGAGTTCATTGTCCTTAATAGAAAAAAGTTAAATGAACTCAAAATTTGATTGTAGCGAGCTGAACTTAATATAACTGAGTTGCAGCAGATTTCTAATTCCTAGAATGCTTTGCGTCAGAATGTATAAAGAAAATAAATTAGGTGTTATTTTGTATGGTTTTGCTCAAGATTAGCATAGGGTGACATAAGTTGGTGTTTAATGATGTGTTCTGTTGAGATTTACAGAGGGTTCTGTTATGTAGGGTATTGTAAGAGTAGAGAATTTTAATTCTGAAGTGAACTGATCCTTTAATGTGAGACGCCTGTGCACCACACTGGCCTTTTTTAAGTTCTACCAACTTTAAAAAAAAAAAAGAGAGAGAGTTTACTTAAATGTTTTGAGTATTCTGAACTTAGTTTTACAGTGTGTGAGATGCCAAGCCTAGAACAAATGCAAATATGACAGAAAGAGGGAATAAGGTGAAGTGAGGGATGAAATGAAAAACACTGAAATGGCCATTCCTTTTCTGCAGTTCCATCTGAACTCCATCTGATTACAATGAATGAATATGCTTGTGATGTATTTTAAGGAAATATTTCTATAAAAACTATATCAGACTTCTGCTCCGGTCATTTTTAAACGCTTTACTGATTTTCATGAAGAGCTGAAGATGAGATGATGATCAATACTGCAGATTATCTGAGGATATTGACTTGAAGTTTGTTTTCACATTTCAACCATCTTTTGAAATGTTTGTATTATCATAGCAATTTTTGTATTTTGATTTATGCAAAAGGATGGACATTTTTAGAGTAATTCATCATTCACATAATTCATCAAATCTATTGCTAAGGTGAGAGGAAACATTTTTCAAATGCAGAGTCCTGCATAAATTTACATGGCATGGCTGTATCATCAGTATGACAGTCAATAGCAAACAATTACAATACAGAAACAGTCTGTTTATATGGACGCATCATTTTAGATTTGACATTTTGGCAATATGGCTTCTTTCAAAGTCCCACATTAGATGCAAAACATAAAGCATTTCTTAATAAATGAGAAATACACACATGCCAAACAGATGGAACGTTATCAAAGGAAGAGAGTGAAAATAGTGAATAAAATCATAAAGAGAAACCCACCACAAAAGTCTGAGGCAATGAAATCAAACCATGGCTTCATTAGCCAGTGTGTTTGGCAGCACTAATGGAGACAAATGTCTGCATGTGAAAACGCTGCCAGCAGAGGCGATATAAACAGAGAAATGCTTCATTCTAATGCACATGGAAAACAAGTCCAGTCGGTAAAAAACACAAGCTGCCTGCAAACATGGATAAATTGCAGCATCCCAGACAACTATCAGTGAATGATAATGTGTCACTGCGATATCTTAGAATGAACAGTTTGTTTCTAAAATGAGGAAAATGACACAATCCATATTTGTAAGGTTTGTTTCAAAGCTTGAAAACACACTAACATTAACTTTCCGCTCTATGATGGAGTTGTATCTCTGTAATGAAACTAAAGTGATTTATAGGTTACTTCAATGAGTATTTCTCTTAATAACAGCCATTAATTGTTAAATAGTGAGGTATTGACCAACGAAAATTATTTAGAAGGAAATCTAATACATCTCATACTCAAATCGTTTATCCTAAAAAATGTATTTTTTTTAGTTTTGCACATTTGTTAAAGGATTGTTAAATAGAAGTCTAACTTTTTTCATTTATTTTTCTATATTTGTGACATGCTTCTCAGCGATTCCAGCCACTTTATTGTGTTCTTCAATCTATCTGAAACAAAAATGTTTCTATAAATTCTTAAACGGTTAGTTCACCCAAAAATGAAAATTCTGTCATTAATTACTCTCACTCATGTCGTTCGGATCTTCATTCATCTTCGGAACACAAAATGATGTTTTATTAACCAAGTTCGGGAGGAACACCTTCAAACGATCTAACTAATCATCACATCACTCCAACCGGCAGTCATTCATGAGCAATCAACATGTCTGCCCAATCGGCAGAAGTGAAGACCTATATATCGATGCAATCGACTCACCTATGCTTTGGACAGTTTCAGCATCCCTCCACTACCCCGTCTCCTCACACTTGCCTGGTTGCTTCCTAAACCAGAATACGGGGGGGAGTGCTCTGGGCTCGGGCCAAATACCGAGCTCGGAGCCCTCTCCTCGGACAGCACGCCAAATATGCATACTAATTCCTCTATCTGATTATTTGTATGTGTGAACTCGTGAATTAAGATATTTTTGAGGTATATGACTTGTACATAGACAGCAATATAATCAATACTTTCAAGGTCCAGAAAGGTACTGAAGACATAGCCGTAGATGTGACTGCAGTTGTTCAACCTTCATTTTATGAAGCAGCAAGAATACTTTTTGTATGCAAAAACAAAAATGAAAAAAATGAGGTTGTAAACTTTATTCAACAATATCTTCTGTGTCAATCTCTTTGTGTCATTCTCATTTGTTCTTTACATCCAGCGCTTCCAGGTTCCACATCAGAACACCGATAGAACGAATGCGTCGTGCTGCTCACGTGAACAACGTCTGCCAATACTGAGCCGGGATTCGGAAAAAAAACATGGAAGCCTTCGCTGTGCTTACTGCGTCACCTGCATAAGGATAATGACAGGGAAGAAAAGAAATTACAATTGAGCACTAATTATCGACACTTCATAAAATGAAGGTTGAACCGCTGTAGTTACGTTGACTACTTTAACAATGTCTTTAGTAGCTTTCTAGACTTTAAAAGTGGTGGCCAAATTGACATACACCTCTCAGATTTCATTAAAAATATCTTAGTTTTTGTTCCAACGACCAACGAAGGTCTAACAGGTGTGGAACGAAATGAGGGTGAGTAATTAATAACAGAATTTTTGGGTGAACTAACCCTTTAACAATCTCTGGTAACATTAGTGTACTACATGCAGAGACATTTCAAGTAGGCTGCTTGCAGTTATTGTAAGTGTCTCTTTTGGTTTCCAAAGGTTTTTTTCTTTTTATTCTCTTGCCATGAACCTCTGCAGGTTGTAATAACTTGGGTCATGATATTATTGTCTCTAAATTGTGTTTCAGCCTTGGATGTCTCTCTGGGGAAATAAATACTGCTTTAACGCTTAAGAAGATGGAAAACAGAACGATGGCTTATTTGACACCTGTGAGACCAAATTTGGGCCAATGAAGAAGAAGCAGCGAACAATGACTCACATCTGTTGTGTGAATGGTCATGATCAAACAAATAGAGTAAAGTCTTGATTTGTATTTTCACATTGTTGCAGCCTAAAGATCCACTTTTCTATAACGATCAATAAAGAGTATCGTTTTTGCAATCAAATGCTTATTTTACCAAACTGTAGAACAAATATGATACCTTACAATAATTGTTGAGAAAGGTTTTCTTACAAAAAAAAAAATGGATTGCCTATTGTTTTCCCAACCACTTGAAATAGCACCCCTTAATGTCCAAATTATGTCCAAAAAGAATTTTTTGTGTGTTTTTGTAATGAATGTTGTTGATTTTCTTTACAATGATAGACAGCTCAGGGTAAAATTATTCATATCACTCATAATTCTCCATCTATTGTTCCAATTTGGCATGTACAGATATAAAAAGTGTGCACGTCTATTTTTTTTCTATCAGTTGCTTTCCTGAATAAAATTTCAGCAACAATCTAACTTCTGAGTTGTGCCGCTGCAAATGATCCTGACACCGAAGCACACAGAAATGTTCATCGCAGGTTGATTCTTTGTGACTCAATGTGAATCATCTAACCATAATGTGCATTTCAAACCCACTCAATTATTCTAATTCACCATGGCAACAGCATCAATGAATGTCCTTCATAGAATCAAAGTGATACAAAGGATGAATCTTGCACATAATGTCCAGGTGTCAAAGGCACATAATGAATGCCAACAGCTTCCTTAAATCATATTTTGCATTGGTTCTCAGTTGGTTTTGCTAATCCAGTTTAATGCGTTTTCTCCTCACTTTTAGAAGTTTTTTACCCTGTTTATTTTCCTCCCTAACTAAGCAAGATCATATGCTTAGCTGCATTATTTTTCTATGCATTTAGCGTTTTCCCCTTTTTGCGACCATATCACACTTCCAGTTGATATTTTGTCCATTGCCAACATCTTTTAAAATGATTCACATTGAGAGCTCCTTAAAGTTATGTACTAAAATACCTGCATACGTTGTATTTTTTAACCTGCAAATCTTCCAATCCAAATAGAGACACTATTTAAAATAGCCATATTCTGCCCAAACGATTTGTGTTAGAGAACCTCAGGAACACTTTACAACTATTTCAGTCATGAGCGCACGGAAATAACAGTAACTAAATCTGTTGAGGCATCTGTCACACATCGTGTGCTGTTTACCATCACACCAGAGATGATGATGTGCAGAAATGCTAATTTTATTCAGTGTAGGCGCCAAGAGCCACTTCTCTCTGTCTCTCATCACGAACAGTCATGGAGCTCTGTTATGCCTTGAATGCCTCTGAAAATGGAAAGACATCAGCTTTCAAATCATCCAGAGTGAACACAATGTTCTCAGCGAGTTGCCATACAAGCAAGGATTGTACATCTGGGAAAAAGATACAATGCAGTTGTGGCATGATACATTACACAGGGACAGAATGAAAGTTTGGGGAGGTTTTATTATTATTTCTTCCAGAAAAAAATCCTGTCCCCTCTAAAATTGTTTGTTAGGATACACAGTGTTGGGGATTTTCCAGTGACTCTTTCTGCAGGTTACATTGTTACACCAGTAGGTGGCAACAAGTGACCATCATTATGAGTCATTTGCATTAAAATATTATATAAAAGGAAAGAATTGAATGAATAGCTGCACCCAAAATCGCATATTTCCCTACTATATAGTAAGCAAAAAACAATGTGTGATAAAATAAGTATGTCCAAATTAAAATAGGCAAACAGTACCTGGATGATCTATTTCTGGCGAGATTCTGAAGTGTGCATTCGATGGACACTTTACTATCCTGTCTTTATTACAGAGTCATAGAATCATTCAGTCAACTATTTGATCAAAAATGCTGATTCATTCAGAAACGAAGTATTTATGAATGAGTCATTGAATCACTCACTCAACTATTCTTCCAGAAATGTAGATACATTACGGAACAAAACTAGTGACTATGTATATGAATACGTCATTGAGATTTTGCCTATTTTGCTTCACTTAACATGTAAACTTTCAGACTAGTGGAAAGAACGTATCCAATACACATGAATGTGATTATTTTGTTAGACTTTATATATTTGTATGGAATCTGTAGATTCCAATTACAATATTTATCTTTAATGGTCGTTTTCTCAAAATTAGTCAGATTGAAATCTCCACTTCAACAGCTTTACATACATCAAACTTTTCCATTTTATTCTGTTTATATTCTGAAGGATTTTACAGAGTGGTTTGTTTATTTATAATTTGCCTGATTTATATAACATTTTTCAACCATTTTGCATTTCTATTAGTTAAATTTTTACCCTGTTAACCTGATGTGTCTTGTTTGGAAATAAAATATATTCAGGTATATGCTACATGTACTGTAGCAGCAATGTAAAAAAAAAAAAAAAAAAAAAAAAAAAAAAAAAAAGTAGAAGAGAAATCAAATAAATCAAAGAAAATATAGAACAAGATGGAGCAAAGGAAACCAATTAGACTGTGTGGCACAGCGACTCTAGAACCAACTCAATTACGCAGACCATTTTGTCCCAAGGTTGCCAGAATCTTTCATCATTTGATTCGATGGCGGTAGAAATGCCACGCCGACTCATCCATCTCTCAAATGAAATGAAAACCTTCATCTTTCTCCTTCCTCCTGACTTTTTCCCAGCTTTGTTGTTCACTCATGTTACCACCATTGATGTAGACCTTAAAAGGTCAGATGTTGTTCTAGAATGAAAATGAGTGACCATCATATGCAAAAACTCACGTTCACAACTCTGCATGTGTCACGCTGGGGTTTAGGTAAAGACACGAAGACGAAATATCAAAAGGGTTTTAATCCAGACAGCTAGGTACATCAGACGGGCAGGAACACACAGCATACATAGACAAGAACCGACAAGGACTGAACAAACACAAGGAGGATATATAGGGAGGAACGTAATTAGGGAGAACTGAAACAGGTGCGGGTGATTAATTAAACAGGTTACACACAATGAGGGCAAATGAACAGAGACACGACAGAACTAAACGTAAACATAACAGTCCATGGGTGTGACAGCATGTGGATGTGTGCATGTTTGTGAGGAGGGTGAATTGAAGGTGTGAATATTTAGCAGTGTGTCATGAGGAATATTTTCTGCAAGACAGTTACAGTGTGATTTAAAAAATGACTAAAATATATATTCTTCATTGTGTTTAGCATGGTAAAGGATATGACAATATTAATATATGGTTTTGGCGGAATAGATCTGCCATGCTGCTTTTACAGTTGATTATTTCTGCTGCTGCTGCAGAGCAAGTACGGGACTTGCTACTGCCAATACAGACACAGCTGTGAGCAAGTAATTCATGCTGCTGCTGCAAAATAGCATACATGAATATGTATATCAGATCTTTACAGGTTGAGTTGGGAAAGGTGGAGGGTTTCTGGAGGCATTCTGCAAACTGCTACAGCAAACACTGATCAAGTATTTGATGGTTGAGCAGCGAGCTCAACCAATCAGCTGTGGCCTATAAAGAATGATGTGATTGCAAGCAGATTTAGTTAAGGACATATAAGCCTGCACCATCTAGAGTTTCATGACAGAACTTTATATTTCAGAGATGTCTCAAGCTGAGATCTTTTTTTTTTTCAACCGAGTGCAGAGAGGCTATTGGATTTTTAACTAATTGGATCCTGAATATGATTAAGAGCCAGTGAAATGTACATATAATTAACTAATTGCACTTCAGCATTGGTACCACATCCAGAGCTTTTGCGATATATGCTTTTGTGCTCCTCTTATACATTGTGCTGTTACATGCTTGTTTCTGGAGACGCGATATGAGCACTTGACATTTAGTCTTCACCGCTTGCTTTGATAATTGCCACTTATACAATGTGAGCACTTTTTAAAGGTGATCTGCAAAATTCACTTTTACATGGTGAGTGAACATAAATGTGCATCAGCAGTGTGTATACAACCACCCTACACTGTAAAAAAAATTACTGTAAATTTTACAGTCTAATACTGGCAGCAGGGTTGCCAGGCAGTTACTGTAAAATTTTATAGTAGTGTTACTGTAATTTAATTTACAGAATTTCCCTGTATTCTCTGATTACAGTAAATAACTGTATTTTTTTAAATTATGAAGGGTCAATTTACAGCAATATTCTGTAAATTTGAGTCAAACCAACACGTGACCCCAGAATGCATTGCAGTTTACAGCAATATGCTCTATTATAAAAAAACAGCCAGCAGCTGTAAAATAATGCTGTAATTTTTACAGCAATTCATTACAGTGTATATAAATCATAAAGTGTCTCCAAATGAGTTCTTCTCCTTTTCTATACATTGTGAAGTCACGCTGTATGGTCTGATTCTGCTCTGTTAACTCCTGAACTGAACCCAGTCTGCCATGTTTAACTCATCGCTACAGCAGGTAGTGGAAACACAAGAATGTCTCTCAGCTATGTGATAAACAATCCAAATGTTCTGTTGTTGGCTGTATCAATGATCACAGAACATGTTTTTTCCATTCCACTGTGCAACAGTTTTTTTTATTTTATTTTGGGCATGGTATAACAAATGATCTGTGGGGTATTTAGAGCTGAAACTTCACAGACATTCTGGGGACACCCAAGACTTACATTATATCTTGTATACAGGGACATAATAGGTCCCATTTAATGAGCTACTATCTTCAGAGAGCAGAAATGCATCTGTATATAACATATTTGTAGTTGACAAATGGACATGTTTTTTTTTTTTTAAATAAATAACTGACAAAATAGTTGTCAGTAAAAAGTAGAATTCAATTTATTTTATTTTAGTTTTTTTTATATATATTTTTTTTTTTATTTTTACATTATTGACATTTTTAGGGCCATATTTATTTATGTTTATATGATTTCTGAAAGTACTAAAATAAGTACTAAAACATTAATTTTAACAAGTTCTCCTTTTTCCTTTTTAATCCCATATGCACAGGCCTTGTGTTGTGCAGGTTACACACACACACCTGCTTTCATCAGTGTTGTTGAAGAGGACTGGAGCTCTCAGAGGGATGACCATTACCAGACAAAGAAGAGTTGTGGCAGAGAGAACTTCAGGCGGGCACCACAGAGGATCATCCGTGGCTCCAGGCTGTCAGCCCGCCATACTGTGATTATACACGGCTAACATCTCAAATATAATCTGAAGATTTTACTCTTATGTCATCAATAATTTTTGTGTTCAAATCCAATGTGATCTCATGAGAATACGTGTATTTTTCCGTAAAGTGTTCCATACATTTACATTTTCATACACACAAAAATGTACAATATTGACATATTGATAGCACTAAAACGGAAAAATACTTACATATTAACAGTAATAAAACATAAATCATTTATGTATCCAAGTGTGAATGTGTATTAATTTCCATGTATTGATATTAAAATCGTGGAATTGTGTTTTGAATCTGTTGTATTCAATTGTCATATCAAAAACGTTAACGTTACATGTTTTTCGTCGAATTTATTGAATGCAATTTACTCATCTACTTAATATGAAATAACATTTCTGTTCGTGACTTGTGCTGCAAACTCGTTTTGGAGGATTACATAATGTTAAACAAGACTACACTTTAAAACCTTAAATATTAATTCAATTTCTGTAACTATTTAATGTTTAGTTTGTTTGCTATGACACACAAAAGGCGTTTTCTCCTATGCAGCGACGGATATTGAAAGCTCATTGGTTCTCACCTGTTTCAGTGGATTGACATCTGAAATGTGTGCGTATCTTGGATTGCAATCTATGTTTGACCTAAATGTGTGCTTTTAAAGTTACATATTTATACCAACGTATGAACAATGAGACCAGGTTGAAATCAAGTATTATTGTGGCACAGCTTATTCTTAAATGGGTCATATCACGAATAATTTAGTTTTTGAGGATGAGGCCGTGTCGAACAACCTGTCCATGTTTACATCTGAGCTTCAATCAAGTGACAGATTCATTTGTTGCATAAGAGTAATGGTTAGCAGAAAAAAGAGAAGTGTATTATAAAGGCAATATAGTGCACTCCAGGTGCTCCACTTCCAGCAGCGTGAGAAATGGTGACTGGTGATTTAGTTCATGGTGTTTAAAATTAGCCATGACATCCATCACTGGCACCTGGAGAGCCTCAGAGCACCAGTCGTCCTTCAGCTGCGTGTCTGCATCCTCAGTGCACTACAAAAGCGCAGCCACAGGGGGGAGCATCACCTGGAAATTCAAGAGAAATACCTGGAGAGGGATATTTGTTATGCCCATTTATCCCAAAGGTAGTTCAATCATAACGACTCTCTGAATAGTTTTAACGTTATTGAATATTGCAATGGTAATGTATTTGGTCTTGGCAGACTAGATCTGTGTGGAAAGCAGGAGGAGGCAGAGAGCCGTGGGAATGAGTGCTAATGAGCGTCACCTTGAGTTTCACGGAAGGACATCTGGATGAGCGACGACAGTGCAAGATGAGAGA